>LDEE01000001.1:974-161043 GCA_001021365.1 Stachybotrys chartarum
TGGGGGAAGGGTTGAAAGTTACTTCATGTACCGACCTAAATTGAGGGGCATGTGGGTCGAATACATAGCCTGCACCTTCGCACACTCAAAGGGATAAGGTCGCCGTATATCTGTCTCATGACAATATATTAGGTATAAGAGGATTATAGCTAATAAATACTAGGCTTTATATTTTAAAATCCTATAACAATACTTAAGCAACAACGTATCAGCAACCCTAGGAGACATTCGAGGTAGAATCAAACATCCGCGGCCAAAACCGAATGGCTCAGCATCGTCCGTCAACGTTTCGCATCTTGACTAGTATTATGCGGAAGCATCACGAGCTAGTCTTTAGGGACGACTCCAGCAACCCGACTGACAATATGTTTTGGGAGACTCTATATATCGGTGCACTCGACAAGTCGTGGAGGATCGTCGACCAGTGTGCGTTGCAACTACGTTTTGGATGGGGTTTAGACTACATCAGGAAAGGCTCTCTCTCCCCGGAGGTACAGCGTGCCAAAGAAATCCTGCAACAGGCACTGGTTGATATATCAGCGCGTTCAAAACACCCGTACACTTACGATACTGGGCTCTCGACTGCTACACACTTAAACCCAGACCTATGTACCCATTGGACAGGAGAGTTCCTATCTGTGAGCAGTGCTCTACCAAAAGTAAAGCTAGGCATACAAAATTGTATGCAAGGCTTTGGTATTCGCAGATTCCGCAGTACATTCGGGATCCTGAGCGCGCTGCTCTGGGAAGAAACGGCTTCTATATGTTATCCAGATATAACCGCCGACGATGATCGACAGGTGGTTCCTTCTGGAGATGAAGATCACTGTGGACCGATATCCACACTGCAGTCATTTCGGCCCCTTGTATCTGCATTATCCACGGATCATGTTGACTCGGACGAAATGGTTGGACACGGAAGCCCTGATGCTCGCGAACAGAAAGGAGGCGATTCGTGGAACAGCAATCCAGAAGAAGAGCTTATCACAGCCCGGCGCCTACCTCAATCAGTGCCTACATCTATATCTGGATTGCCGTGTGCGACTTCACCACCATCGCCTTCCTCCTCACCTATGTCACCACCCCCATATTCACCTCTACAACATCACAGCCGCATTTGGCATGCAAAGGAAGACGAGTACCTGAGGTTCCTTTTGGAATGCGACATCACATGGTCCCAAAGGCATATCAAATTTCAAGTAAGGTTTGGCACTCATCGTTCAATGACAAGCCTCAAGAACAGGTGTAAAAAACACCTTCAGAAAGACTGTCGTTCCTTCTTATCGCGAATGCAAAAAAGACTGGACCTCCGACGAGATACAATGCTTACGAAGTCTTCTTGAGACTGAAAGAAGTTGGGATGACGTGGCCACAAAACTTGAGGAGAAGTTCAACAATGGTCGAACCATGGGGGCTATGAAATTGAAGGCACAAATCCGCAAAATGGATACGTCCAGATTCAACAACGAACCGTGGACAGCAGAGCAAGAGGATTACCTCAAAGTTCTGAAGTCTCAAGGGATTTCCTATAAGGAGTGGACTGAGTCCTTTCGAGGAAGATTTGGCTTCCGGCGAACTGAGGCTGCCCTCAGGGCAAGGCACATTGCATTGGGTGTGGATACCGACACTTCAAATACGGTCCACTGGACTGATGACGAGTTAAATTTTGTTAGGGAACTCATGCCTCTGAATCTGCGACATACCGAGATCTGCGAAAGGTTCTGGAAAGAATCCGGAACTGAACTTAGCCAATTTTCGATCAATAGAAAATATCAGATCATGAAGGAATCCTCGATTCATGGCGAACCATCCGGCACAGGGAAACAGCAGTGGTGGGAGAGTGATGAAGACAAATTCATCTTGGAATGGTCTGGTCGGCTGGTGGATCTCTTTCCCGCCTTTTCCCAAAAATTTGGGACCCATCGTACTAAAACGGCTCTGGTCAATATATATTATATGGGGCGGATGAGGAGGCAATTGCTCTCTCGCTCCAGGAACCCGTTTTAAAACATCCTACATTCTAAGACAAGCTTCATTATTAGTCAAGTGTTCCAAGAAGGCGAGTTCCACACCCATGATACCGCAGGTGATTTGAGGCTAAGTAAATAAAAGGGTCTGACGCCGAGGTATGAGGTGTTTCTGTTAGACGTCATGAATGCTGATGTCATGCTCGAGACAGCCCTTGAAACCACGTCCGTGCCCCGATCAGGTCGCCATTGTTCTGCATAGCAACGCCGTTCCCGCCCCGACGTCGGCCATATATATCAAAGGTCCTTGGTATCCAAAAGCTTGTTCCGTCGTCAAAAGTCCATATAATAATTGTCATCGACCAACTCCTACTCTGACGGGGTAGCCGCACAAGAGGAATAACCCGGGCTACGATTGTTCGAATGGTCATGAAGCAATAAAGGGTCACGTGAGTTACGACTGTATCGTAGATGTTTCAAGTTCTGCCACTGCCGCAGCTTAGATCATGTTAAAAAGCCGCCTACTTACTCCTCGAAAGTCTTCTTAGTAAGGAAGGACTTCTCCGTACGTAGAGATATGTGGTTTTCTCTTGTTGCGAGTGTAGTGTTGTCGCCGTCTATGCACTGTTGCGGCCAGCACCCGTCACAAGGAGTACGGCCGAGACATTTGTGAGATTGCTGTACGGCTTCCTCTCAGTCAATTTGGCCTACACCAAATAAGGGAAGTAAAAGCCTTCTTTCTACTTAGACTTGTTCTGTGTTCACTCTGGTATAGCTGAGGTCAGTGCCAGCAGGCGCTGTCTTCGGGACCGAATTTTCGACTATGTTTTGCCGACAAGCTGCTCTTATGACATCGCGAAAGCGCGGATGAATTTCGCAAGTTTCTCTGCACCCTCAAGAGGAATAGAGTTGTAGTTGCTTGCGCGAATTCCACCAAGCGAACGATGTCCCTTTAACCCAGTCAGTCCTTGGGCAAGACCTTCCTCTAGAAAGGCTCTCTCTGCGGCATCGATATCATCACCCTTGGTAACCCTGAAACAAATATTGATACGCGACCGTACTGCCTTGTTGGGAATGATCTTGTAAATCTCGGGAAAAGCTTCAATAGCATCGTAGATAAGTTGGGCCTTCTTGTCAGATACAGCTTGTTGTCCTTCAACCTTGTCGGGGTATGTTTGCAAGAACTTTCTAAGAACTTGGCCGATGATGTATACACTATTAATATAATTAGACCTATTTATGAATCGTAAATGCGACTGTAGTCAGGACTTACTCGAATATACTTAACGTATTGTAGAGACTGTTGTTCTTTGCAATGGACTCGTATTGGAAAATGATAGGTGGAATAGGAAGACCTAGTTGTCTCATGAGACTTGAAGGAGGTTGAGATGTAACAGGCGGTAAAAGGCTTTTCTTGATAACCACAATAGTGATACCGGTTGGGCCGAGGTTCTTTTGGGCGCCAAAGAAGATAGCGGAGAAGTTGTTGATTGGAATCTTTTTTGTGAGGATGTTCGAACTCATATCGGCGATAACGATTGGTCCCTTTCCATCAGGCCCCGGCTGAAGAGACTGGGGAAAGTCAGGAAATTCAACCCCATCAACCGTCTCATTTGCACAATAATACACGAAGGCAGGATCCTTGGACAGCTTCCAGGTGCTCTCATCTGGAATGGTGCCAAACTTGCCGCCGTTCGTCTTACGGCTATCTGTCGCAATGTTGACATGCTCTGAGCCAAGAAGCCGCTCGCCCTCAACTGACGCTTTATGCGACCAGCTGCCGGTGACTAAATAATCGATCTTGAGATCCTTGCCGACGGCCTCCTTGAGTTGCTCGATCGCCTTAGGGTCCGTGGTATCGCACTCAATATCCCCAAGGATGTCTTGCAACTTGCGGGTAACCCAAGCGCCAACAAAGTTGTACACTGTAGCAGCTGCGACATTCTGGTGTCAGTCTTTCCTCTTTAGGACGAATAAAGAGCTGAAGAAGCATTGTCTCGGAAGGCTCTCTGGGTAATGCTCCCAAGTCATGACCACGAGGGGAAAGGAGTTGCACTAACCGAATTGTCCTGTGCCGCCGCCTTGCATAAAGAGTATCTCGTAGCTATCTGGGATATCAAGACAGGAGGCCAGATCGGTTTTAGTCTGATTAATTATATCGCTAGCTAGCTGGGAGCGATGTGAGTGCTCGGCGATGCCCAGGCCGGTATCATGATAGTTCAGGAGAGCTTTGGCAGCGTCCTCGAGGACGACAGTAGGTAGCAGAGCTGGGCCTGCACCAAAATAAGTGATATCTGATCTAGAGGGCATGACGCCTCTGCAGTATCTGAACTTGAAAGTATTGTCGAGGCTCACGTTTTTTGGAGGAATAATGGTCTGAATGTCTGTCAGAAGCATGAAAACGCTTTGCAGTGTAGAAAGTGGGGTTTGCAGAATTTTTTCCTCCGCATCCCTTCAAGTGCCAATTCGGCGTAGCGTAGTGGGTCAGCGGAAAACAGGGGCCCACATCCCAAATCTATCCCACATCCCAGTGTGATTTGTGACGGGTGATGAATGGCTTGGAGGCAGTGGCGGGGCATTCGACGAGTGCCCCGCATTCCCGCTTCGGCGGCGGCACGCTCTGCCGAGCACTCGGTGGCCCAAACGGTCAATGTACTGTATAATCGAACTCACGAAGGAAATGACTCTGAATACTGGCGGACGCGAAAATAACCGGCGAAGGCGAAACAAAAGAAAGAGTGAATTTCGCTAACTTGACTACGGTATGTCGCTGCAAGATCCGCTATGCTCCAGATCGCGTGGGGATGATGTCGCCGAGCACAACACGCTCGCAGCCCCAACGCTTCCAAGTGCGTAAGACCTGGCGGATTCAGGATTTCGTAGGGGAAAGACGGAGAAGTTAATTTATGTTCTTCTTGCGCTGCCCCTCTTTGATCCCGATCTGTCGGGTGAGGTCTCGGATCTCTGTTTCGTTGTTGTGGCCTTGCATTCGGAACTGACCGCCTTTGAGCCCTGCTCGCCGATGCTCCAGATCTTCGATTTCCGGATCGGGCAGCATTTCCTGCCACCCCTCGTCTGGCACCATGTCGCTAAATGCACGGGGGTGGCTCATCAAGCTCATATGCGACCAGAACTAGATCAGGCCATCCTCGGTCCGGCTCGTCCAAGACAGCGTTTTGGACGTGGTACTCGACCATCTCGTTAATGTATGCCGCGTTGAACGTGGCACACTTTGGGTTGTGGCGCATCGCCTGGTCGCGGACGGTGTCCGGTGCGTTGCCTGTAGGCAGACTCTCCCGTTAGCGTCAGGATCAGGTCACTCTTACGAGCCCGGCCCGGCTCCAACCTACCATTTATGGCGTTGGCAGCCATCCTGCGGAGGGTCTTAGGCCCAATAGCCGTTTCTTCTCCGGCGTCGAGCGACTGCCGGGCCATATCGTCTCGGAGTTTGTGGTATTGTAAGGGCAGGTTACGGGAGAGGACGGCGCCGTCGAATCGGCGGAAGAGCGGGATCATAAGCACGGAATCCTTCCACCGGATAGGAGTACACTTGACCGGTCCGACGTTCTTGATCTGAAAGACCCGCGCCGCGCAGGTCAGGCTCGGCGCATGGAACGCGTTGTCGCGTAACGCCTGGCTGATGACAATGGTGATGGGACAGAGGATTACCCTCCGGGTCATTGTAGAGAAGAAGATCGTCCTAGCCGGCTGTTGGAAAATCCCATCCGCAGCGACCAGACGAGACCGCGAGACCACTTACGGCTTGGGCCTGTTGTCGGCTCCCTTGTGATGAATAAACTTCACCGCCATGGCCAGAACGTCCTTCAGCAGTAGCATGCAGTGGTCGGGGAGAGGCGAGTGATTGGATACATAGACCTTGGAATCAACACCTGGAAACCCTGAAAAAGGTTTGATAGTTAATGACTGATTAGCCTAACGAGATACAAGAGGCTGTTGAGGGTACAGGAAATCGAGGGCTGTGAGGGACATGGAGCTGTATTTGCATCTCATACTCGATATAACCTCAACGACAAACTGGGTAACGAGCACGGTGATACGATTACCAGCTTTTCTGGGCAATATTATTTACATATTGGTATATACTTACTGAACCTGGACCTCCCTTGAAACCACCGTGACATCCGCAGGCTTCTCAACGCCATTTATCAAGCCGGGGTGCGCTTCCGGAATGGCCTCGCTCGGCTTGGTACCGTTCTGTGACTTCTCCCTCCCCCACTTGAAGCTTGAGCCGTAGTGGTCATCCCGCAACTCCCTTGTGCCCATCAAGTTTTCTCGGAAGGTTCCCCCCGGGACAGGATACTCCGTCCACATGAGCCCCCTCTCCTGCAGAACAGGGACGAGCAAATCCACAACGTCCTCCCAGCTGCTCGGGTTGGTTACGCTGCCGATGTTGAACCCGTCCACGTCGGCCTCTTCGACCCACTGCTGGATCACGTCGGCCACGTCCTCCGCCGTACCCACCGGGCACGGATGCAAGCCACCCAGAGCCATGCGCATGCCCAGCCGTCGCGGCGTCCATTGCTGCTCGCCCTCCTCCTCGCTCGCCGCTAGCGCCTTGAACACGGCCTGGATAGCCATGGCCTGGGACATGTTGCTCAGGTCCATCGGCTCATCCAACGGGTACGGCGCCAGGTCGATCCCCGTGTAGCCGCTGAACTGCGCCAGGCCCGCCACGGGATCCGCGTTGTCGAGGGCCTTCTGGTGCTTGGCCTGAGCCTCCTCCCTGGTCTTTCCGATGATGGGCATGAAGCAGGGGAAGAACTTGATGCTCGTGGGGTCGCGGCCGTTGGCGGCGGCGGCGGCGCGCATCTCCTTGACCGTCTTGGCGGCCTGGCCCACGTTGAAGGTGTTGAGGAAGATGGCCTCGGCGTGCTTGGCGGCGAAGGCTGAGCCGGCTTTGGACGTGCCTGCCTGGAAGAGGACGGGTGTACGTTGGGGGGAGGGGTGGACTTGGTTGCGGCCAGACATTTTGAAGTATTTGCCCTTGTGCTCGATCTTTTTGATCTTCTCGGGATCGAAGGCGACGCCGGTGGTCTTGTCGAGCACGACGGAATCCGGCGCCCAAGATGACTCCCAGAGCCTGCAACGCAAAACGTCAGCATGCTAGACATCGCACACGGCAGCACTCATACTCACTTGTAAACTATATCCATAAACTCATCTGCTATGGCGTAGCGCTCGTCGTGTGGAACCGTGCTCTCATGGCCTAGAGCGTCGGCGCTGGACTTTGTGAAGCTCGTCACAATATTCCAGGCGCATCGCCCGTCGGTGATATGGTCCAGTGTTGAGTATTGCCTCGCAAGAACGTAGGGGTTCGAGTACGTGGTCGACTGCGTCACGGCAAAGGACACGTTCTCCGTCACCGCGGCCATGGCCGACACCATGGCAAAGGGGTCCATGTGAGCGACCTGGTGCCCTGCCTTGAGCATTGTGTCGAGACCCCCGCCGTAGACATCGAAGCCGACGAACCAGTCAGCGAAGAAGATGGCCGAGATTTTGCCTCGGTCGGCCAGGCGGGCCAGGTCTGTGTAGTATTTGAGCTTGTCTTTCTTGGTGGACGTGTCGTCGGAGCGTCTAAGCAGACCATGTTAAGGAGACAGCAAACGGTGTTTTCAGTGTTGTGATACTGACTTCCATTGCCCGGAGGCCATGTAGCCCCCGACATTGGCGATTTCGAGAAAGCAGATCTGGATCTTTTTGGGAGCCATTGTGGTATAACCAGGGGTCTGGACGACTGTACGAATTGAAGAAATGAAGAAAACAGCGGCAAGAAATAATTATAAAAGAAAAGGAAACAAGTGAAGCTCAAGATCGTGCCGCCAGAAGATGTGTCCAAGCTCCCTCGATTGCCCAAGCCGACTGACGCAGGGTGAAAGCTAGGCGATTGCTCGGGACACTGCACACCTCCCATCAACTCCGGCCACCAAGGCCATCCAACTCCGATCGGATGGTCGTTTCACGGTCCTACGCCATAGCCNCCCCCCCCCCCCCCCCCGGTTCACGCAGGGGTGGGTGCCGCTCGGACGCTAGCCATGAAGCCGACCGCGATGTGGAGTAGTGGTGGTGGTGGTGGTGGTGGCGGTGGAGATGTGTCTTATCAGCCACGTCCGCGAGCATATCGGACGCTTCATCTGGTCGGGCTGAGGGCGGCTACCAGAGCCGTATCTTGACATGCTGAGAAATCCGAAGTGGAGGCTGGATGGCATTGAGTCCATGGTGTTGTGTCGATAAGAGCTCGATGGACCGTGGCATGTGAAAGATGTGAACGATGATAAGTTCGCTGTTGGAAGGAAAGAGTGATTCGACGAGGAGCCCATACGTAGATAACCTGTGGTCTCAATATCTTAATTGTTGGAGTTGAAGCAGACCGCCAACATGTCGACAGAACTTGACGTGGCCAACTTGCTGCGGGACAGCGTGCTCACGCCCCAGGGCGTAGCCACGCTTCTACTGACCATTGTCATCATTGTACTCCTGGTAAGCCAGATCCAATATTGCGTGGGCTTGCAGAGTTAGTTGACGCCGGAGAACAGACCGAGGCGTACAAGACCGACTTCGCCCGCATCCCGGGCATCCCAGAGGTCCCCTCGGCTCTGCCCTTCGTCGGCCACTTACACCAGCTCGGCGGCAGGCAGGGCAAGAACGACGCCACCGTCTTCTCCGAATGGAGCCAGGCCCTCAAGTCGAGCGTCTTCCAGTGCGTGCTGGGCAGCCAGAGGACGGTTGTCGTGTGCGACTGGGCGACCATGTACGACCTCTGGGTCGGGCAGTCGAATTCGCTCATCGACCGCCCTCACCAGCCGGGGTTCGTCGATAAGCTGGGCATAGACCTCACGGGGTCCTGCATGACGGACCAGGTTCGCAAGTGTCGCGCTGCCGGCATGAGGGCCTTGGCCAAGGTACGCCGTCCCATCGTGGCACATGGTGTCTGCGAACGGTGCTGACACTGGGTTAGATGAACTGGCACAAGTACTACCACCTTCTCGAGCCGTCGTCGTGCAAGTTCATCTCGTCGGTCCACCAAAAGTCCGACAACGGCCAGAAGGCAATCGACATCTACGCCTACCTTCGCCAGATCGTCTTTGACCTCGGCCTGTCGCTTACCTACGGCGCTCGCTTCGGCGAAGTCGACGACGAGTTCATGCTCAACTTCATCAAGTCCATCAACGCCGTCTCGGCCGTGCGCTCCTCCACCAAGGCGTTCCGCCACTTCGTTCCGCTTCTGCGTCTCATCCCCGAGCCGACAAGCCAGACCATCAAGGCGGAGAGGGTTCGGCGGAAGCACCGCGATGCCCTCTACAACCGGTACAAGGACCGTGTTGCGCGCGGAGAGACGGTCGACTGCATCGTCGCGGCGCTCAACGAGGATAAGCTGACCGAGGAAGAGGTCCACGGCACCTGCATCTCCCTCCTGCAGGCGGCGCCGGACACGGTGGCCTCAGGGGTGTACCAGGCCGTTGCCTGGCTGTCCAGCCCCGACGGAAGATCGACGCAGGAGGCGGCGCTGCAGGCCATCCTCGACGCCTACGACGGCGACCGCGACAAGGCATGGCGCAATGCCTTCCGCGAGGAGAAGGTCCCCCTCATCAGCTCGCTCAACAAGGAAACGCTGCGCTTCTTCACCTTCGCGCCGTACGCCACCCCGCGCCGCACCGTCAAGGACGTCACCCTGCCCAACGGCATCGTCGTTCCCCGCGGCGCCACCTTCATCATGAACGCGCAGGAGGTCAACCACGACGCGGCGCACTTCGGCCCGGACGCCTGGACCTTCAAGCCGGACCGCTTCCTCACCACCAACACGGCCGCCGGGTTGCCGCACGTGGCCTTTGGCGCCGGCAGCCGCATCTGCCCGGCCGTCGCCATCAGCAACCGCATCATCTGCGCGCTGCTGACGAGGCTGATCCTGGCCTTCGACATGGAGGAGACGGACGAGGTGGCGCGCAGGCCCAACGTGGGCGCCATCGAGTTCTCGGACGTGCACGATGCGTTGGTGGCGCACCCCAAGTTTTACGACTGCAAGTTCAAGGCCAGGGATGCGGCTTGGTTGGAGGGCGTTTTGAAGGAAGACCTGGCTGCCGCCAGCGAGCTGAACTAGATTCGACTGGGTGATGGTGTTGCGGAGAGATATGTTGTGGAAGTCGTAGCTGTCTGACACTCAGAGGTATTCAATATTGCCCAAGCAAAGCGATGGAGTAACTCAGATACGATTTATTGAATCCGCGGCATCGACGAGCAATTAGCTGTTGTGTTCTTTGACATGGCTTCTCTGCAGATAATATCGAAGGCGCAAATCGTCCTGTAGAACCGTTGGCATAATGTTCTACGCGGCGCAAGTAGGAGAGTAAAGTCTTTGCTACGTCGCGAGAATCACATAAAGAGACCTTGCCAGCGTGTGAAGAGGCTGGGAGTGACTGCACGAGATGGTGATTTATACCACAACCTCTTTGACAATGCTCTCAACCCCTCCCTTGGCCTCTACGCTCTGCTCCTTCTTGGCCTCCGCTTCTTCCCACGTCGGGTAGTCAACATAACCCTTCTCTCGTATCCCGTCCCAGCTTCCGTAGAAGCGACTGCGGTCGTATGCCTGCAACGGCTTGCCCAGCCTCAATACCTCCGGCAAGTCTGGGTTGCTCGTAAACCACTTGGCAAACACCACGCCGTCCCAGCGCTTCTCTGCGGCCGCCGCAGCCGCAGACTCTGCACTCCATCCTCCGCAGCTGAAGCACGGGATTCCGGCCTTGCTCAGGATATCTCGAAATGGTTCGTTGGACACTTGGGCAAGGGACCAGCTGTTGTTAAACACCTCTTTGTTGGCTTCCACCCTGTCGAGTCGCGGCTCGATAAAGTGGACGTAGGAGATCTTGCTGTCGCCCTGGTAGTTGGCTGCCAGCTGCTCGCACAGGAACGTCCAGGTCTCCACGCGCTGCTCGCCAAATGTTCCGTTGTAGAGACCTGTCGGCTCCAGGCGGACGCCAACGTTTGAGGGCCCGACCTCGGCGGCGACAGCGCTGATGAGGGCTAGAGGGAACTTGCACCTGGCCTGCGGCGACCCTCCGTAAGAATCGGTGCGGGTGTTGATGTTGGAGTGGAGGAATTGATCAAGAACTGCACGCCATTAGGTCAAATATGAAATCTCTACCGAGGCAGTTGACGTACGGTTCCCGTTGCCTCCATTAATCTCCACGCCGTCGAACCCAATGTCCAGAGCAGCCCTGGCCGCCTTGACAAAATCCAGCGTCGTCGCAGCAATCTGGTCTTCCGTCATAGCCACGGGCGGAAAGTCCCTGTACTTGATCTTCTCCTTGGTGTCCGGCGTCCGGAAGGGAAACGTTTCATCCGTCTCCCAAGCCGTCGCACTGGCGCTCACGACGGGGCACCCGGTCATCTGCGGTATCGTGGCGCGCCCGGCATGCCAAAGCTGAGCGTAGATGAACCCGCCCTTGGCGTGGACTGCCTCGACCGTCTTCCTCCAGCCATCGACCTGTGCCGCGTGGAAGAGCCCCGGCACGCCGGGCATGCCGCTGGCCTCGAGCGACGGCGGGATGCCCTCGGTGATGAGCAAGCCGCCGGGGGAGGCTCGCTGGCCGTAGTACAGCGCGACTACATCGTCGGGTAGCCAGACGCGGTTGTCGACGGCGTCGGAGAGGGGGACGCCGCGGTTGCGCGTCATGGGGGCCATGACGACCCGATGGCTGAGGGTGATGCGGCCATTGGCGATGCCGAGGGGGGTGAAGAGGGCTGACGACGACATGGCCAAGGTTACCGAGACCGGGGACTGAGGCAGACCTTCTTGGGCGTTCTCAGAATCTCCATTCGAAACATCATCTTATGCCTCGAGCGTCGACTTCCGGCGTCTTCATGAGATCAGCCATCGGCTGTGACGCAACCAGATGAGTCGGAAGACGGCAGACGTGGGCATCAGTCCGATAAGGCCTCGGGTTTGGTGTGCTGCAGCCGATGGAAGGCGGATGCACTTACAGGCTTGTCTTCGCGAATGGCCCGCCCCTAAATTTTGGATGCCGCCTGGCCGCTGCCTGGTCGGGCTGGTGGTTGTTAGCCTGAGACCCTCCGAAACATGGGGGGCCTAACCCACTAACATCGGGTGGCTATAGGCTGGCTCCAAGTCGACAAGATTGCCAGGTAAAGGCTTGCTCAGATGGCGAGTGCAGCCAGTCGAAGCAGTGAAAATAGCATTACGCAAGAAGGCAGCTCTTCAGAGACTTCATCCAAAACATCAGGAGCCGAAGGCGTCCTTCTAGTTAGGCAGGGAGGTAGGTAGTAAATGCTGCGTCGTAAAGCCCTGTTATCCATTGGTGCCGTAATCCATGCCTGTCCCAAAACCCTCAGGCATCCTGTACATGGCACCCGCCCCGAAATCCACCGTCGCATCGCCCATATGCTCCTCCCCAGCGCGTCCCAACGCCCCCGCGAACTCCTCCCCCGTCATGTCGGTGATGATCTGCGAAAACTCCTCGAAGCTGCCGTTGTCCACCTCGAACGGCATGTTGACCTGGAACGACTGGGCCGACGGCGCCAGCTCCTCCGTCAGGCCCGCCATGGCCTCGCGCGGCGCCGCCGGCTCCTGCGAGATGTGGTCGATGACGCGCTGCCGAATCACCTCGAAGGCGTTGCGGTACTTCTTGGCCGGCAGGACGCGTTCGGCGATGACGAAGAGCAGGATGCTGCAGTCGTGGATGCCGTTGCTGGTGATCATGTCGAAGATCTCGGCCGGCGAGATCCAGATGCAGTACACCAGGGTCAAGCCTACACCGCGCGTTAGTCATGTTTCGAGGCAGCGTCGAGGATCACATCTTGACCAACCTGCCATGAACACGGTCTGAAGGGCCATGAACGAGTAGCCCACCGCAAGCGTCTGATGCAGCCGCTTGTACGCGCCGCAGATGCCCGCGCACGCCTTGGCACACTCCTTCAGGAACCGAGGAGCAACATTGGTCTTGGAGATTTGAGGGTAAAGCAGCAGCCGTAAGCACTTGTGGTAGAAGACCATCTGGGTCTTGGTCAGTCTCGACATCTGCCGGATCCCGGCGGTGCACATACATAGTAGTCGTACCCGTCAAAGGGCACATCTCCAACATCCCTCATACGTCGACAGTCTTGAGGAATCGTTGATTTCCAGACCTCCAGCCGATGCAAAAACCCATCAATTGTCGCGTCGTCAATCACAATGCTCTGGTCTACGCGGTATACAGTCTGCTGGATGTCTGATTCAATCCGCCTCAGCCGCGCGATGAGAATGAACGAGGTCATGGACGTGGCCTTTGTCTGGGATCCCAGAATGGAATCCAGGTTCGCGAGCTGCTCCTGCGTCGTGTCTTCGTCAATGTCGAGCGGAAGTTCGACATCGATATCGCGATCCGAAATGCCAAATGGCCGCCCCATGGGTATCGAGATCTGCCGATCAAATGCATAACAGGACCAAAATAACCTCTTTCGCAGCTCACTCTCCATGCTGAGGCGCGAAAGGGCTTTTGTTTGCCGGTGCAGCCCGTGATCTATGGCAATAAGCAGCGCGGTGCGGCTGCACGTCCAAGCGCCGGGGCCAATGGAGTCACGTAGGCAGTACACGGCCATCAGCATGAGCACCTGCACGGTCCTGATGTCGTTGAATTGATGTATCGTGTCCAGGGACTGCGCGGCGGATGCGTAGTGCCTCTTGACGTGGAACTCCCCCGTCTCTCCCGTCGTCTCGATGAAGCGCCCCGCCGTCGCGTACAGCAGATGGAGCATGGTAAGCTCAAAGACGTCTGTCAGTGAATGTCGCCTGGCATGAAGCTCTCGTACCCAGACGGAATGCACCACGGGCCATCTTGTGGCGATGTGCTTCAAGTAGCCGTTGAAGAGCCTGTCGGCGATGCCGGCGGGCACGTCGGCAAAGTCAATAGGCTGGTGTACATCGTTCACCGGGTGGCGCGGAGCAGTAGATGCGGCGAGTGATTGCCGCCGAGGCTGGCCAGTCTCTACGGCTTCTCGATGCTTCGTCTTTGCCAGGAAGGCAAATACCCTGCCCAGGGCGACGTGTGACGAAGCACCCATATATCCAGACCCGTTGACGTCGAGCGACAGACTTCGCACCACGGACACGACGGAGTCGACGCCGTCACGCCAGTCCAGGACAGCTTCATCTGGCTCATCTGGCTCCGGTTCCGGCGTGGGGTTTGACCTGGCATCCGATGCCGAAGTGGTCGACTCTGCCGTTGCCGCCCAGTGGTCGCTGCTCAGCTCCGTCATGCCCTGCGTGGATAGGAACGTTTCCAGCTCGGCGACTCGACGTTCCAGAGCCTTGATGTATTGGTTCTTGCCAAAGGGCATTGGTTTCTGCGGAATGACGTAGCAGCATTCTTGATTGTTCGCCTTGCATTTCTCACACGGATTACTGCCATCGCACTTTTGCTTCCTCGTCTTACATCTTTGGCAGGCCAACGTGACTCTGGATCTCTTTCCCCGCCCAGGCTCCTCGTCTTGTTCCGCGACGTGACCCAGATGGGACGTCCATATTGGTGCATATGGGCGGTTGGCAGACTGTGAGACCACATCCAGAGCCATGGCGTGTTCCTCGAATGATGTTCTTCCCAGTGGAACCGAGTTGGAAGATGAGGAAACGTCGGATGACTCCCTTGGCGACCTGGCCAAAGATCTCCAGAAAGGAACCGCCCCAGGGGCATCAAGCGTACAGTAGCTGCCAAGGACTGATAAGGCTTGCTCCATCAGGACCGTGGGCGTCTTAGATGGGACACCAAATGGGTCGCGATAAGTTGCCGCCCCAGGCTAGGCATCGCGTCTCTTCCAATCTCCACGAATACAGATAAGAAGACTGACAGGAGCAATAGCAATAGCATCTTCGCGCGTGTGATTCAAGGTCAATCGACAAGTCGAAGGAAGCCTGTGGTCGAAGGGCTTTTTATCCATGGCCGAAATATTCTATACATTCTATTACATTATGTTTGTCTAGGCTTATTGAGCAAATGAAACGACCAGTTTCCCACCCTGAAGACGACCTTCTTTTACGATCCTCAGCCCCTCCTCCACTGCGGCCAGGCCACCCTCGAGCACTTTGACGCTCGGCAGCCTCAACGTGCCGTCTTGCACCATCTCGTTCAGACGGGCCCCGTACATCTCCGACGTGCTGTCTAACACAAATTGCTTCATCTCTACCGTGTGCACTATGGCGTTTGAAGGAATCGGATCCTTGCTGGACATGAAGGCCAGCGGAGCGAATTCCACCTCCTTCTCTCCACAAGCCGCGATCAGCTGCAGAACGAGCTTGGCGGTTTTCGCCCCTACAAGGTCAACGGCCTTGGTCAACCGCCCGTCCGCGAGGCAGAGAATCTCGCCTATGATGTGGAGGTCCGTCTTGTTGTTGTACGTGACTACGTGAGCTGCGCCCAGGGAGGCGACGAGCGATGCCGTTGATTCGGAGCAGACGGCGATGACGTCGAGGCCTGCCTGCGCGGCGACTTGAATGGCGAACTGGCCCGTCACCGTGGAGCCTCCCCATACCAGCATGACTTCTGGCTTCTGCGGCTGGGACGACGTGCTGCGCGGTGGATGCATGGGCACCCCAAGCCAGCGCCACAGCGACATTGCTGCTGTGAGGGCGGCGACGCCCAAGCAGGCGGCTGTGTTGAAGTTGAGGTTGGAGGGAATGGGAAAGACTGTGTGCTGCGGCACGACGACAAGATCTTGAAAGCATCCTGCTCTTCGATCCTTATAGTAAGTGCCTGGTTAGACGGTCAGAAACAGAGTCACAGCATGTCAGGGTGGACGAAGACTCACTTGTCCACACTTTGTCGCCCGGCTGATATTTTGTCACACCTGCGCCGACCCTCTCCACGACACCGGCCATTTCCCGGCCCGTAATCCATGGCAGCTCGGGGAGGCAAAAGTTGTAGTCGACACTCTTCCAGTCAATGTGGTTCAGCCCTGTGGCATGATTCCTGATCATGACCTCATGAGGCGCAAGCGTTTGGGGCACAGGGAAATCCGCGACAATCTTGTACGACCGATCGGCCGTGACGAGCAGCGCGCTCTGGGTCTGCGCGAGCTCTATGCCCGAGTCTCGGCGGCAGTCTTGGGTGCAGTCCTCGAACGGCTCTTCAAAGTCGGTGGTTCGTGGTGTGCTGGCGATGGAGGAGGGGCTCGACACCTCGACCTCGTCGAGCAGAACACCCTCTTTGAGTTCTCGGAGGTGGGTTTCAGTGGTTTTCAAGGTGCCGGGGTCAACCTCGTGCGTCAGAGTGATTTGAGAGGTTATTGTCGACATTGTGAATAGCTGTGCTGTTCAAGACCTTAGGCGATGATGCTCAGCTCAGTAGGCGACTGAGACTTCTCTCCGACCCTCAAGTACTCGACGACTTTTTTTTTCTTGAAGCTGGAAGGACTTTCGTCACCTCGATCGGGTCTGTAGATCGCGGATGTCGGAACCACGTCCGTGGGCAGCCTTCCCAAGAATGACTTGTCGAATTGAATCAGCCAACACGCAGAGTCGGAATAATACCCGATTCTCCACGTTCTCGTCATGCGAGTACGGGTTCCAGCCGTGGATGCGGTGGCAAACGGAAGCACGGCCGAGAGATACCGGGGGCCGTCGGGAAGTCGACTAGTTCCCGATGCCCTGGGCCGGACACAAGCATAATACAGCCCCCGCCTAGACAGGCTCGTAGGACGCTGCATGTGCAAATCGAAGCCTACGAGATTGTCACAGTGGATAGACCGTTGACCATGTCGTCGAACGGGGTTCTGGATCGGCCCAACGCCGTGATCAAGGCCTATGCGGACACACCACTTGGTCAGCTACACTACTGCCACTCGCACCCACGCAACCCGAATGGCCTCCCGATACTTCTGCTCCACATGTCCGCATCATCCTCGAAATGCTTCCATTCCATGATGCCTGCCTTATCGGCGCTCGGGTACTCGTGTTTCGCCCCTGACATGCCGGGATTTGGCAGCTCCTTTGACCCTGACATGGAGCCCGGTGGCATCGCCTGGTACACGGATCTCTATCACTCTACGTTCTCCAAGTTCCCGGCGTTCAAGCACGGATGCCATGTGCTGGGTCACCACTCGGGCGGCGTCATCGGCACCGAGCTGGCGGCAAGGTATCCCGACTTCTGCAAGAGCCTCGCTTTCGTCGGACCGACAGTCATGTCTGCTGAAGATCGTCTCGAGCTGTCCAAGACTTTCCTGGAGCCCTTCAACAAACCCGTCCCTTCGGGAAGCCATCTACTCAAGACGTGGGAGTACCTTGTCTGGGAGGGAATAGCCAAGGAGAACCTCGAGCTGTTGCAGCGCGAGGTCCTGGACCACGTCCGGGCTTGGCGGGGGAGGTCGCAGATCTACAAATGCGTGTGGGCTTATGACTGCGCCGAGGCCATGAAGAATATTCCGGATGAGTGTCGAGTGCTGGGGCTGTGTGCGAGAGATGATGTCCTGTGGCCGTACTTTGATAATTTCAAACGTGTGGGCAGGGAAGTCGTGTGGAAAGAGATCAAAGGAGGAAACTTTGGACCAGACGAGGACTGTAGCAGCATTGTAAGGATTTTGCATGACTCTATTTCTATGCAATAGGTTACACGGACACTTTCAACGAGTAGTTTGAAATTGCTATTCTATAATCTACCCCAACACTAATCTAAGTGCTTACATTTGACTTTGCCTTCGGGACGTACGGATGGTCGCCTTCAAACTTGAAGCTGCTTCCGTAATGATCACTTCTCAACGTCTTCTGTCCCGGCTGTCGAAGGAGGTTCTCCCGGAACGTGCCCCCCGGCACCGCGTAGTCGTCGAACATCAGCCCGCGCTTCTTCAGCTCGGGGACCAACAGCTCGACAATGTCCTCGAATGAGCCCGGGTTGCTGATGTAGGCCATGTTGAAGCCGTCGACGTCTGCTTCTTCGATCCACTAGAGGGCGATGTTGTTAGTGTGTGAGTATTCAGGGGGGGGGGGCATGGGCTAGGGAGGCTTGCCTGCTCCATGATGTCGGCCACCATCTCAGGAGTGCCGACGGGGGTGGGATGAAACCCGCCCACAGCGATCTTCTCCCCCAGCTTCCGCGGCGTCCACACATCTCCCTCCTTCTGGCTGTCCCCGAAGTTGCCCAGGAACCCCTGCACGGCGCTCTCCTTGGGGTTGGACGTGTCCAGCTTCAGCTCCTCGTCCAGGGGGTACTTGCTCATGTCGATGCCCGTGTACCCGGAGAACTGGGCCAGAGCGCCGATGATGTCGGCGTGCTCCATGGCCTCGGCGTACTTGGCCTGGGCCTCCTCCATGGTGCGGCCCAGGATGGGGTTGATGGCGGCGAAGAACTTGATGGTGTAGGGGTCGCGGCCGGCGGCCCGGCAGAGGTCCCGCGCCGCTTTGATCTGGTAGGCCGCCTGCGAGGGCACGAGACCGCCGATGTAGACGGCCTCGGCGTGCTTGGCGGCGAAGGCCTGGCCGACCTTTGATGTGCCGGCTTGGAAGATGACGCTACGAGCGTACGTTAGCTGACGGTCCGCCGATCACAGCTCCGAGGGAGATGGTGCCTACGGAGTTCGCTGGGGCGAGGGATGCATCTGATGCCGCGCCGACATCTTGATGTGCTTGCCGCTGTGCTCAATCTTTGCGATCCTCGACGGCTCGTAGGCCACATGAGTCTTCTTGTCCCATTTGACCGAGTCGTCGGCCCAGGAGCCGTTCCACAGACGGTAGATGACGTCCATGTACTCCTCGGCAATCTCATACCGCTCATCGTGCGGCACCAGGTCCTTGCCAAAGGCGTCGGCAGCCGCCTGGGACCAGCTGGTGACGACGTTCCAGGCGATGCGGCCCTTGGTCAGGTGGTCCAGCGTGCTGAAGGTGCGCGCCAGGGGGAAGGGCGGGATGTAGCTGGTGCTGCCGGTCACGCCAAACGACACCGACTCGGTGACGGCCTATCAAAACTCGTCAGTCGTGCTATCCGACGTCTCCGGTCGGGAGTACAGGACCATACAGCCATGGCCGAGACGATGACCAGCGGATCGAGCTGGGCGACCTGCGTGCCCGCGCGCAGGATGGCGTCCATGCTGCCCCCGTAGACATCGTGCCCGGCGTACGTGTCGGCGAAGAAGATGCCCGTGATCTTTGCCCTCTCGGCCAGCTTGGCAATGTTGATGTAGTAGTCGAGCGAGTCCTTGGTGTAGGAGTTGTCACCGGGGCGCGACCACTGGCCGGGCGACTCGTGGTTGCCCCTGCAGGCCGTCTCGAAGAGGTTGAGATGCACCTTTTTCTTGTCGAAGGAGCCCATTGCTACGGTGGTGAATTTCAAAGGGAAAACTACGATACTTGGCGTCGTGTAGGGAGGGGGGGGTTGGTTTGGTGGGCGGCTGGTGAGTATGCCACGGCTGCTGGATGAACGTAGTAGATATCCCAAGATAACTAGGAGACTATTGATTTCTATCTAATCACAGTTATAACCATGACTCTGTTGTCTATCACTGCCATGATCCAACGGCAGGTGAATCTGTCTCCCGTCGATACGCAGGATTAGTCGTCATGGCATGGCATTGCAAGCCATCCCATGCCGATCCGTTCAACAGACACAACACAACACCCTTCGAGCAAGACCGCCTCTAACGGAACCACCCTCACCCACACCCGGCCCCCCCCTCACCCCAAAGCCAAAGCACCCAGGACCCCACAGCCCACGCTTTCGGGAAGCCCTAGATGCTTGGCCGGCTCCGAGCCCCATCGGAGGCCGCACTAGCTCCCGACTAACGGAGCCCCGTCGTTATCTCTTCGCTCCCACGATCCAGTAAGAAGGCGTTGATGATGCTTGTCGTCCCTAAACGGTAGATGGGGAGGGGGAAAAAAAAGTAGAGCTGTCTGATAAGAGGTTTGGGAAACGCTTGTTAGCGTCGCCGCCCTGGTGCGGATGATGGCATGGTGTCTGCGTTTCCCGGTTATCTGGACCCCTGGTCGTGGTTTTGGCCTCGATACCCTCCTTTCGCTCCAATCTTCCCGTTTCTTCAGATACTACCTCGTCAGCTAGGAGGTCCCGGCTGCGCGGTTCGAGCTCAACGGTGCAGCAGGCTATGCTCGGATCGCTAGGACAAGGACCTGGGAGTTTGGACGTTGCCTCTCAGCCACAGAGATAGGGCCCTGATTAACTATCCACGACCATCTCTTCCCATATCTGGCTTTCTCACTTCTATAAAGGAAAGACGGGACGTTGGTTCAAACAGTCCAGCCTTGTCCACCTTATGCCAAGTCAAGCTCTTTGATACCCCTTCGCCCTTCCAAGCAAAGAGATCCCCGCTCGAGTTTTCAATTGGCAAGCATGGCCTCTCCCACGGGCGAGAAGCTGGCGGGCAGCAAGCAAGGCGTCGAGCCGGCGAGCCCGGACGCGAGCATCCGCTACGGCGCCGTCACCGACGAGCGCGAGGCCCGCGAGGTCTTCAAGACGTCCGCCGACGGCGTCGACTTCCGTACCATCACCTGGCAGCGCCTCATCATCATCCTGCTCAAGGTCCAGGTTGCCACGGGCGTGCTGAGCATCCCCAGTGCGCTTGGCTCTCTGGGAGCCGTGCCTGGCGCCATCTGCATTGTTGGATGGCAGGCACTCAACACCTGTAAGATCCGACTCTCGCGAGAAACAACATGGAACGTTATTTGTTGTTTACTAACGGGTCGGATTTGCAGATACGGCATGTCTCCTCATCGACTTCCGTAACCGCCACTCTCACTGCCACAGTAAGACTCTCCCCCCCTCCCTTCGCATACAACGTGCGCCGAGAAAGTAACATGTGTACAGCCATCGTCGACATGTGCGGCGTCATGTGGGGTCCCATCGGCCGCGAGCTCGTCGGCTTCATGTTCCTCGTTGCCTTCATCCTCTGCTGCGGCTCCGGCCTGCTGGGCACGTCCATCGCCTTCAACGCCCTGACCGAGCACGCCACCTGCACCGTCTGGTTCAGCTTCGTCTCCACCATCCTCATCATCACGTACTCGTCCATCCGCACCTGGGACAAGATGACATGGCCCATGACCCTGGCCTTCATGTCCGTCATGGGCGGTGTCCTCGCCGTCGTCGTCGGCGTTTCACTTACCGACAGGCCCGCTGCTGCCCCGGCCGAGGGCGATTTCGAGCTGGGCTTTTACGTCATTGCGCATCCGACGTTTGCGGCGGGTGTTACGGCTGCGGCGACCATCTTCATCTCGTCGGCTGCTGGACCTGTCTACCTTCCTGTCATTGCGGAGATGAAGCGTCCCCAGGACTACCGCAAGGCTGTCATCCCCGTCGGCATCATGGTCGGATCCATCTATCTGTCCCTGTCCATGGTGGTCTACTACTACTGCGGCCGCTGGATCGCCACTCCCTCCCTCGGCAGCGCCGGCCCGCTCATCAAGCGGATCGCCTATGGCATTGCCCTGCCCAGTCTGATCGTGAGTGCCGGCATCTTCAACCACGCCGCGGCAAAGTACGCCTTCGTGCGCCTGCTGCGCAACTCGTCGCACTTTCAGGCCAACACCTGGCAGCACTGGGGCACGTGGTTGGGACTCAACATCAGCTTCGGCTTCTTGGCGTTTGTGTTTGCCTCGGCCATCCCCGTCTTCAACTACATCCTCGCCCTGGCTGGATCTGTGTGCTTCGCTCCCATGAGCCTCATCTTCCCTGCCTTGATGTGGATGTACGATATCGGGCCAAAGTACAAGAACGGTGGGCTGGCGGGCAAGGCCTTTTACGGCTTCCACGTTTTGATCTTGGCCGTGGGAGTCTTCATGACGGTTGGCGGAATGTAAGTTGTTCTTTGAATCATCGGAGGCGGAAGTAATGGCTAATTTCTGATTATAGTTACGGTACCGCCGAGTCTATCAGACAGACATACGATTCATCGACGAGTGTGGCCTTTAGCTGCGCCGACAACTCCAACACTGTTACTTAGTATGGTAACGTAGCAGATAGATTCAACCAATACTTGGACATGGATCTGAAGGGTGTTTTTGAATAGACTTATGCTACTACAAATGATTTGCTGAAGTTGAAGTTGATTAATGCTGATTCAATTTCAAGTATGGTTTTAGTACCACCTACGACTCGAGTCCTGCAGCATTAGAAGTACCTGCTCCTTTCCTGAGGCATTCGTATCATATCATGCCATTTTTTTGATTTTAGTGGTGATACAAGAGATAACCAAAACATCCATGCCATCGTATGAACACGGTCAGCGCAACGTTGTTCGGTGGACTTTGGCATTTGTTGCCGAGTTCGTTCTTCTTGTATTCGATGGTCAATTGCTGTTCAATACCACCCACGCTGATATGTGCACAAACCAAGCAGTACGTCCGTAAAGTTATGTAAACCGTCAGGAAATGCCCAAGACCTTGGGGCTGAAGCCATGGATGTTGGTTGGTGACCACGCTAGGTAAACGAACCCCTGAACGGGGGCCATGATTTCGAAATATTCCATCCTTCTACTACAATCCATCAACCAACCCTGGGTTGAAACAATGACGTCTCTTCTAGCCTGCGTCCGCAGGGCAATGCGCTGGTCGTTTCTTGCCTTGCTGCTCCTGCACGTCCCATTCATCCTCAACGGGCTCGTCGGCGGCCTCTTCTGGGCGCGCGAGGTGGTCGCGCTGGAGGGCCGCATGGTGCAGCACTATCTCGAAAACATGGAAACGGCGCGGCGCAGGGAGTGGTTCTCAATTCCTGGCGGTCCTGGCATCCTCGACTCCATCGTCGCTCCCTACTTCATCCCCCAGCTGCATACGCCTGGAAATGACTCCATCGCCACAACCGTCCCCCTCTCCCACCCAATAACCAAGGCCGGTGCCCCAGACGGGGCATCCTAAATCAAACCCCTGCTCCCCTCTGCACAGGATCGTCTGGTTTTCCCCGCAAAGTCATGCTTGGATCGATGTGGCTCGCCGGATGCCCAAAGTGCGGAGAAGCAGGCGGCGTGCATGGCCGTTTCGTCTTAGCTCAAGACAATCTTGTGATTTATCCTGCGGTAAATCGCACAAGCATGACATCGGCTTCGGCTGCAATTGAACCGACGCTGCGATGGCCGTCCTCGAGCTCGCTCGGAGACTATGATGAATTCACCGTATGTATAAATATTTCATCGACGACTTGTCTTCGTCGTGATGGACCCACGCGTCACCATAATCACACCGCTCTCCTCCACCTCGTGATATCAAGGCATCAGCAGCCATGCGGTTCATCCACCTCGCTGGCCTCTGCCTCGCCGCCCTCCACTCCGTCACCGCGGCGGCCGGCACCTGCGAAACAGACGACGACTGCAGCCTCAACGGCCTCTGCCTGGCCAAGACGACGCACTGCCCGTCCGGCAAACGCCCCGTCAAGGAGTGCGTTTGCGACCCCGGCTGGTTCGGCGCCGACTGCGGACGTCTCGACCTCGCGCCGGCGACGAGGGACCTGGGCTACAACTGGACCGCGGTGCCCAACCCGGGCGACTTCGGCGTCCACGGGAACGCTTCCTGGGGCGGCCGCATCCTGCAGGATCGGGCTGACCCGAAGCTCTTCCATCTCTTCACCTCGCAGTTTGCCGACGGCTGCGGTCTGGCTGGATGGAGGCCGCACTCGCTCGTCGTCAGAGCAGAGTCGCGAAACGGACCGCAGGGACCGTACCATTATGCCCAGACGGTGACGCGGAGCTTCCGCCATAATCCAGACGTCTTGTACAGCCCAGCCGACGACAAGTACCTCATGTATGCCATTGGTGTCGACGCGCCCCCGCTGGACCGCTGCCAGAGCATCTCGTACACGCGCTGGCCCAACAACATCTCCGTGGCCAGCGCCGACGACATCCGCGGGCCCTGGAGTGATTTCCGGCTCGTCGTCGACAGCGACCGGCCCAACGGCATCCACGCGACCAACCCGTCCCCGTTCCCCCTCTGGACACCCTCGAACCCAACCCGCGAGATAGCCCTCCTCATCAAGGACTACGACATCTTCCACGCGGACAGCTTCGACAGCACGTACGAGCACATCTTCTCCGCCCCCTGGAACACAACCGAGGCCGGCACCAACACGCTGTGGACCGAGGACCCCTTCGTCTGGCGCGACAAGCGCGGCCACTGGCACAGCATCAACCACTGGATGATCGACTACGTAGAGTTCGACGGGCGGCGCTACCCGCGCGTGGGTTCGCACCTGTACTCTCGGAACCTGACGGGGCCGTGGCAGTTCAAGCTGCAGGAGGCCTTCAACTCGACCGTCAACTACACGGATGGCACGACGGTGCAGTTCAACCGGAGAGAGAGGCCGAAGCTGTTCTTTAGCGATGACGGGGAGATGACGCCGTTGTACCTGGTGACCGGGGTGACGCCGCTGAATGAGACGAGGAAGAGCTCGACGTTTATACAGCCGATTGGGACGAAGTGGCGGGAGTTTGAGGAGAGCCTAGGTTTCGGTAGTCAACCGTAGATGGAATTTCGAAGGAAAAAAAGAAAGAAAAACTGAATTTTCATTCACAATAACGAGCCGAAAATACTATGAAGAACAAAGGTTGCAAGTGGAATTCAAGCGGTCATGTTATCAGCCAGTCGCTTCCGCTTCAGCTGCTTTGAAATGCGCAAACAGCCACTTCCCATCCTAAGGCTCGTCCATTCCCCTTTGTTTTTAGTTTTTTTTTCCAAAACTTTTAAAAACTATTATATCGACACGAGTTGGGCGCGAGAGGCTACATCAATCTAAGGAGTTAACCCTCTTGTCATCCATAGTTCGCCCCTGGCGTGTTGGTTGTCTCCCACAGGCCTTGCGGATCGTCGGAACTGTTAGAACGGCGATGCGCCGCAAGTCTCGGGCGAAAGGGAGAGGTTGAAAAGGGACAAAAGGATAAGAACGCATGAGCACTTTCAGGTTAAGGCACCTCCTGTCGGATCCTCTAATGTCTATGCTATCCCAGATACTGAAATTCAAAAACAAAGACCCTCTAGGAGAGCGCCGCAGAACACAGCGGGCAACACTCGGGTCTCCATGCTCTTCTTCCCTCACACGCCATCCTTCAGATGGAATAATTCATCCACCTATCCAGCTCGGGCGTCCAGTTCCTCACCGGATCATTCAGCGCCAGCGCAATTCCATGCTCCCCGTCCGGCAAGATGGACGTCTGGAAGGGCACCTGGTTCGCCGCCAGCGCCTGCAGGAACAGCAGCGTGTTCTGCACCGGCACCGTCGCGTCGTTGGCCGAGTGGTACACAAACATGCGCGGCGTCTCGGCCGTCACCTGCTCGTCCGCCGACATGCGCCTCACCAGCTCCTCCGACGGGCTATCGCCAAGCAGGTTCACCCGCGACCCCTGGTGCGTCCACGCGTCGTCCATGGTGATGACGGGGTACGTCAGGATGCCGAAGTCCAGGTCCGCCTTGGGGTTCGTCGCAGTGATGGCCGCGAGGTGGCCGCCCGCCGAGTAGCCCCAGATGCCCAGCTTCTGCACCCTGTCGAGGCTGCGGATGTACCGCACGGCGCCCAGGGCCTCTTCGAGGGGCTTCGGGTACAGCGGCGTCTGCCCCGTCGTCGCCGTGGTGTAGTTGAGCACCCAGGCGTCGTAGCCGTGCAAGTTGAGGTACATGGTCGAGTTGGCACCCTCGCGCTCTAGCGAGACGTGGCTGTAGCCTCCGCCGGGGATGACGAGCACGCCCGTGTTGCGCCCGTTGCTGATGGGCGCGGGGTAGTAGGCCAGCTTGCTGGGGTCGAAGCTAGACAAAACATATCAGCACAAGGATGACGATGGCTGATGAGAGATGGATATCTTACACGTGACAGTCGGACATCGAGGCGTTGCCTTGGGCAGATGGCAGGCAGGCCCCTATGGTGAGCCACAGTGACGAAACAACAAACGGCAGGAGTCTCATCGGGAGAAATGCAACTACTCGGCGCTTTCAAAAATCAAACATAAACAAGGCGGAGTCTTATATATGCCGAGACCGACGAGGTGCCACGGACCAGTGCCGTCCAAGTGGGCATCATGGGCCCCTCCCCCGCTTCCCCCCAGAAACTGGATGTACCCGCGACCCTTGATTCGAGGGGAGATACATTTCCCCGTCTCGATTGGCGCCTCTCGCAGTCTCATTGACCCGAGCAAACATGGACAGTGGAGACCGTGGATAAGACGGCTTAGTTGAGTGACGAGTTCAGGCCAACTCCACAGTCCAGACTGTGCGGTGAGGGGTCGAGAGGGGATGCTGTACCATAGTATCTTAAGAAATAGGATGAAATGGAGATTTCCCGCTAGGCTTTCAAATCCAACCTTTATGTCATACAAAAACATTGTGTAAATACCTACCCTCACCTGAACTCATCCATAAACTTGCCGTGGAACTCGCGCACAATCCGGATCCACTCCGTCCCCGGCGCCAAGAAGGTAACTCTGAAGTGCTGCGTCCCGTCGGCCTGCCCAAACCCGCTGCCGGGCACCGTGCACACGCCCGTTGCGTCCAGCATGCGGTGGCAGTAGAACTCGTCCGGCTTGCGGCCCTCCTTCTGCGCCGCCTCGACCGCCTTGGCGGGCAGCCGGATCGTCGGGAACAGGTACATGGAGCCCTGAGGCTCGCCGCACTCGACGCCCTCCATGTCCTTGAAGGCATCGTACAGCGCCGTGGCGCGCCGCTGGAGCTCGTTGAAGATGGCCGAATTTTCCTCGTGGTAGAGCTCGTACGAGGGCGAGCCGGGCTGCGGTGGGTTGACCATCATCTCGACGAGGCATTGGCCGATGACGGGGGCGCAGAGCGTGATGGATACGTATTTGTAGATTTGCTCCGAGACCTGCTTGTCGAAGCCAATAGTCTCGAAGTAGCCGCCGCGGTGCCCGCACTCGCCTATCAAGCCCTTTGACGTGGAGTGCACGGAAGCGAGCTCCAGGCCATCGAACTTGCCGGGCGTCTCCTTTTGAATATCATAGAGAACCTTGCGGAAGGAATGAAAAGCCCCGATGAAGACGTTGGCCTGATAGACCTCGTCCGCCAGCACTACGAGGTTTTCATCCGCCGCGAACTCAAGCACTGATCGAACATCGGCGGCTGACAATGATGCGCCGGTAGGGTTGCCCGGGTTGATGACCACGATGGCTCGCACGTCGACACCGTCGCTCTTGGCCTTTTCGCAGGCCTCTTTGATTTGCTCAAGTGATGTGCCCCAGTTTGCCTGCTCGTTCAGATAATAGGGGACACATGTGGCGTCGAGGACGGAGAGTAGGGCAGTGTAGAGGGGATATTGTGGAATAGGGACTAGTATGCCTGAGTTTTGATTTGCACAGATGATGTGCATGAGGATGTTGACGGCCGAGGAAGCTCCAGCAGTCAGGTAAATGTTGGCAGGATCTGCGGGATACCCGTCTCGCCCTGAAAATAATCAGCCACATGAATCGGCGTGCGGGACAGTCACGACGTACTCTCAAGAAAATTGGCAACGCTTTCCTTGATGCCCGGCACACCTGCACTGGCGCTATACGCTCCCACGCTTCCAACCTGCTGCAGCAGCCAGCGCGCACGCTCGATGACATCCGGCTTATACTCAAGACTGTTCACCAGCACATCCTCGTGGTCCAGCAGCCGCGGGTTTTCGAGCAGGCTGAGCACCTGGCGGTAGAAGGTGATGGGCTTCTGGCCCAGCTGCTGCGGGTTGCCGATGTTGGAGCTGATGACCTGGTCGAAGGGCAGGTCCTGGCCGTCGCCCTTGCGGATCTTGGCGCGGTACGTCTCCGACTTGACGGCGAGCTCGCCGCGTACGGCGTACTTGGCCGTGACGACGCTCTGGTTGATGCTTTCGAGGGTGAGCCGAGTCATGGCGGCGGCTACCGGGTACCGAGAACGACTGAATGCGTTGAGTAGTGAGTGTACAGTGTAACCAGTGAGATGCAATGCAGCGCAGGAGTCGAGAAAAGGAACGTGGTTTTTAAAACGTGAAACCCGGTGAGGAGCAAATTTAGGAGTGAGAGCCGCAGCTTCACCCGATGCCGGCCGTAAAGTCGATGATGGTGGAGAAGAGGCGCACCAGCGCTATTGGCCGCGTGTGCCGTCATTGTCCACATGGGCGGCGTCGATTGGCCAATATTCATTGTTAGCCGAGGGCCTAGCATTCAGCTTCCCGCGAGGCTGGGCGACGTGATGATATGACACATGTTCCCCCGTACAGGATTATCTTTCATGATCATCCTCATGCGGGATTAAGGTAGTCGATCATGTATTTACCGTCGAAGCGGGATGCAGCCCTTGCTCGGGAATTTGAGGCTGCATCTTTGCCGTGGCATGGGGGTGCTCGCCCGTTATCTCGCAAATGAGCCAATCACAAGCTGCTGACCCATTCCACAGGAGTGCTGTTTAACAGCCAATTACGGGATTGTATTTGCAGAGCCACCATGAGCGCGCCTCTTACCTTCTCATTTCCTACTTTCGGAAACCCCATCTTCTTCTTTCTGCTTGGCTGACGTTACGCAGAACGAATTGGGCATCTTTGAATCCAGAGCACGTCTTTAAGTGCGAGAAGCTTCAAATATGATTATTCCCAGCTTCAAACCTCACAACTTCTATCTAAGGACACATTTGACTGCCGCCGCCAAGACTTGGTTATGGATCAGATGTGTAGGGTTAGGGTTAATAACTCAATCGTTCCGTCAATTTCAAAAGACACGAAATTCCTCAATTCCTGACTTAGCAGTTGTGAAGCACCACGTATCTCTAGTTTCAATGATACCATTTGGTACCATCCGCCGTCGTAGCCAAAGTAGCCCAGTAACGCAACACACCAAGACGATTCTAGGACAACGAAGCATCATCACACCAGCTTCAGCATTACACAAGGAAACTTCTCGAACAGCTCCCCGTCCATCACCCCATGCACATACGCGTCCCCCATCAGCCTCCACCCGTCCCCCCCTTTCTTGTCCTCCCTCATCACCAACGGCATCTTGCCGCCCTCGAAGAAGGCCACATAGTCCCCCTCGCGCACGAACCGCGACGTTAGCCCAACGTAACCCCTCCCCGTTCGTATCAGCGTCCTGTGCATCCCCAGCATCCTCGACTGCTCCTTGGTATGCCGCAGCATCCCCAATCCCATCCGCGTCCCCTTGTACCAGACCTTGCCCATCGTAGCCATCCATGCTGCGACCTTGTACGCTGTGCTTAACTTTTCGACGTCCTTGCGGCAGTTTTCGGCGCACGAGACAAGCCCTGTAGTGTCCCTGAAGGGGCGGTACCATGTGTAAAACGCTGCTTTCGTATGCTGCTCGTCGCCATAAGGCAGACACCCCCCGTGTAGCGTCTTCCAAAACACATCCTCGGCGGATTCACCAGTGCAATATACTCGTCCTTCCAGAACGCCACACATTTCTTCCCACTTCTTCAATATCCCGCATCCCTTTTTTTAGCATTGACAGCACCTCAAGCATCGCATGTCCCGGCTGAATCTCTCCTTCAAAGTATGCCTTCTCCAGCACGCCCCATGTTTCAACGACTCTATCCCATAGGCACCCCGATAATGATATCGACTTGCCGTCCTCGGAGACTTCCACGGCAGGATAACTACGCCCTGTAGCTGACCACCATGTCGCCGGCCAGGCATGATCCCCGAAGGACTGGTTTTGTAGAAACCGAGGCAGCAAGGGCTGAGCTCGATCCTGAGACGTCCAGTCAGGAACCCACGACGGCAGGTCACAGGACGCAGCTTCATCGTCTCCCATCCCCGCAAAACCTAGCATATCTAGGTTTCCCTCCGAAGCAATACAATCAATCACTGCCTGCGCATACACATATACAATGTCCATATCATAATTCGGCCGCAGCGTGAGTCTCGCAAGATCAGACTCGCTGAACAGACTATACAGCCCAAATACTTTGTCCCGCGGATCCGTTGCCTGGAAGATTCGAAAGCTGCCCAGCAGGTCCAGCGGGCGCTGCGTACGCCGCTGCATCGTATCCCGCCGCGCAGTCTCGATCCGCCGCAGCGAGCTGTACATCTCGGGCGCAGTGTTGGAGAAGTAGTCGAGGTCGATGGCGTAGCTGACGGCTTTGTAGAAGTCATCCCACGACGTGGCGTGCTGGCCGCACAGCACCTCGGCACGGCGCGCCAGCGCCACCTCCTAGATGATCCACGTCCGCAGGAACCACGGCCGCTGCAGCATTAGGATCAGGCCCTTGATGATGGCGTTCCACTTCTTGTCCTGCAGGTCGCCGTTGGTTGTCCAATCGTTGCTGAGCACGAACTTGACCCAGTCGTTTGTCCCATGTCTGATGGGCAGCTGCGTTCTCTTCAGCTTCTTCTGCGAAGCCTCGAGAAGATCTGGAATCGACCACAGATCCTTCCCATCTACTTCAACCGGCCCCCCCAGCCAGATAACCACCGAGAGGGCCCGCTGATATATAGCCTGCATCAGCAAAACCTGGGCGCTGCGTTCGGACGTGTCGTTCTGGTTGATGCATATGGCATCCGCCCAAATCAGCCGCGCTTGATTCGCAAGCCGAAGTCGGATGAGTGCCGAATGCAAACTTCTTGTCACCTCGAATGGCAGTCCGTTGCAACTGATGGTCAGCTTATCTTTCGCGTCTCCCCAGCAGTAGCTGAGGGCCTCGTAGTGTGCTGGGCGCCGGACATCTGCTTCTTCGAGGCTGCAGCGGACGGTGTGATGATCAACCCCAGGCAGTATTCTGAGAAGGCGGATCGACTGCGGCCCAAGTCTCCGGTAAGGATACGCTGGGGGCTTTGCAGCATTCATTGAATATATCTTCGAAGACTGCAGAGTGGCTATGTTGATGGGTTCCGCATTGGCAGACGAAAAACCGCCTTGATTCCCGACGCGGAGTGGCACGCATGCGAAAGACGCTGAGTTGCTGAATCGAAGAAGCAGTCTTACTCTTCAGCCGCAGCTGGGCGTTGGCGTCTGTCAGATGGCTCTCAATCCATACTAGCATGCGGTTTAGACCCCAGTCACAAACCTTTCCAAGGGAAGCGCGCAGCTCACGTGTTGGTTGATGTAAATTGATACATATACTCGTCATTATCATCAAAAAGCTGAATGCGTAATAAAAGAAACAAGCCTCCTTTGTACCGTGTGCTCCCTGCTGACCATTTCTAATCGTCTATATGTTTTCCCCCACGCAAATCATGGGTAGAAAATATTCCTTTTGCCGACCGAACCAACACCGAGATACAGGACAAGAGATAATACTCTTGGAAGAAGAAAAAATAGGAAACTTACAGGTGTGCTGCATTCGGGATACGCTGCCTTGAAACCGTCTATAATCCGACGAAAACGACTGCAAGTTCTTGGTGCATAGTTAAAACGAGAAGCAAAACGATGAGAAACCGCTATGACGATAGGTGGTGATAGGTTTGGCCCAACTCCACAGAGTGAAAGCCTTGGAAACTCAGAACTGAATAGCCGAAACCGCGAGTCATTGTACGCAGCTAGTAGCGGCAATTATGCGTATGAATTACTACCAACGTGTGCACGGCTTTAGTTGTTTTCACGTTTTAGCTTGTTGACATTTTCCTCCGTCAATGAATCGCCTGGTGGCCCTGGTCGGGAGTCCTGGTAAGAACTGGTTCTGTAATTAGCTGGCCCTCCGGCGGCATCGATCAATTTTGTTTCCTGGAGCATGTTGGACCACTCCTTTTCGCCCTCTAGCTGTCGAACCTGTGGTGCCAACTCCATGGCAACAGAGGCCTCAAAGGGAGACGGCTCAGGTTCGCCATTGGTGGTGGTCAATGGTCGCGGCGTTACTGGACTGGTACGGAAATCTTCGGCCAGGTTGTCTTTCCTGCCAGTGCCGTAGTCCTCCTCGATGCCAATTTGAGGGATGCTGGCATTGTCGCAAGTCTCGCTCATTTCCGAGCAGTCCGAAGACGACGGTTCGGTTCTTGCGTGGAACTGTCGACGTGTCGTCCCCCACCTCACAAGCTTCTTCTCCAGGATGCTTATAGTCACGGGCTTGGACAGGTAATCGTCCATGCCAGCCTTGACACACTTTTCTCGGTCGCCTTGAATGGCCGATGCCGTCATGGCCACGATGGGAACGTCGCTGACGAAAGCTTTATAGGGGAGGTGATGCCGCAAGAGATGTGTGCATTTGTACCCATCAATGACGGGCATCTGCACATCCATCAAGATGATGTCCGGCTTGGGGTGCTCGCCCTTGGTGGCTCGTATGATATAGTCGAGCGCTTCTCGTCCATTCCACATCGCCGTGACCTGGAATCCGAGCTTCCCGATAGTCCTCGTAGCGATTTTCTGATTCACAGGGCTAGACTTGGTTAGCCAGGGGTAAGTAAGAAATAGAATTCTCGATACGTACTTGTCCTCTACCACTAAAATGTGCATTTTCTCTCGTTCCGACCGGGGAAGCTCCGTCTCCTTGCTTGCCGACGTACTAGAGTCCTGCTTACGCGGTATTGACGAAAACGCCTGCGAGAACTCGGAAAAGGACGGTATCACAGCCTGCTCGAAATCTGAGCTGTTGCAAGACAGGCTGAACTCGGACTGGAGCCTGTCGGTTATTGCGCCTGCTTGAACCAGGTGTGAATTTTGGGTGTTTACTGGCTTGTGGAAGGGAATCCAGAATGTGGCTGTGGTGCCTGTGTCAACGTTTGACTCGAGGGTGATGCGTCCATGCATCAGATCCAGCAGGTTTTTGCATATGGTAAGCCCAAGTCCAGTGCCGCCGAAGCGCCGCGCCGTAGATGCGTCGCCTTGACTAAATGGCTTGAACAGCTTCTTGCGCACTTCATCCTCGATGCCGATGCCCGTATCCTCGATTGTGAACTTGACTTCGATTGAATCCGAGGTCTCCTTTTCCTTGACGACGGAGAATCGCACGTATCCTTGGTTCGTGAACTTGATGCTGTTTGTTAGAAGATTCGTGATGATTTGGCGAACGCGGCCTGGATCTCCAATGACGACCATGTCCTTTTCAATGTCGTCCCCAATCTCGTATTGGAAGTCAAGGTTCTTGCGTTCGACGGCAAATTGTAGCATTCTCCCGACTTCCTTGACGATCAAGGACAAGGAAAACTGCACCTCCTCGATGTCTAAACGACCCGATTCCACTTTGGAGAAGTCGAGGATATCGTTGATGACGGTGAGAAGCGATGTTGCGGAGCTCTGTATGTTCTCGACATAGTCTCGTTGCTCTTCGTCCAGCTCCATGCCGCTGAGCAACTCCGCCATACCGATAACGCCAGTAATCGGCGTTCGAATCTCGTGCGACATGTTGGCAAGGAATTGGCTCTTGAGTCTGTTGGCCTCTTTTGCAGCATTCTCGTTGGCAATGGCTTTGCGCTTCGCCAGTGACTGTTCCTGCAGTGCCACACCCTTTGCCCTGAGCTCTGTGATGTCCATGATTACACCGATGACCCCTTCCATAATGATATCATCTGATGTACTGGTTTTCTTTGCCTTGCCATTGTACATGGGCAGGAATCTTGTTCGGTAGAAGCGGCCATCTGTGCCAAGTCAGTTCATGGTCTCGGTAACAACTTGCGCGACAGCTTACTCAATCCGTGTTCGACGACATCCTCGGACTCTTCTCCATCCAAGACATGCTCGATGGGCTCAAGCCATTCGGATTGTTCATCGCCCGAAGGATTGGCAATGAGGCGGTTAAAAACCGAGTACATGTTCTCGCCAATGAACCACCGGTTCCCATCGTGGTTGTCCTCCCAGTATTGGTTCCAGATCAGGGCGCCCTCCAGCATGGTGATGCGTCTCTGCATGTCGACCGTGAAGATGGTAACGTGCGCGTGAGCAATGACGCTGAGGAGTTGCTGGCGAGTGCGCTTGGCAGCCCACTTCGTTTGTACACTCTCGTGCACATCGGTGCAGGTACCTGTGAAACATCAATATCCCGCCTTGGGCCGGGCAACCGCAACACTTACCAAACCATTTTTCAATTTCACCCGTATCCTTGTTCCGGAATGCCATTGCTCGGCCAAGGAACCACCTCCATTCGCCTTCCACGCTCCGGCAACGATATTCGACCATGTAAGGATCGCCCGTCTTGAGCGAGTGTTGCCACCGGGCATTCGCAAGCGGCACGTCGTCTGGGTGGAACGGATTCACCCATCCCGAACCCAAGGATGTTTCGGGTGTGAGCCCAGTGTACGTGTACCATCGAGTGTTGAAGAAGTCGTGCGAGCCGTCCGGCCTCGCCGTCCAGACGAGCTGGGGCATTGTGTCGCAAATGAGTTTGAAGCGCTCCTCGTCTCGCGCTTTGATTTGGGTTATCTCCTCCGTCATCAGCGTCACGTCCCGTCCTGTGACTACGCCTGCCAGGAACTCGCCCGTCACTTCGTCGTGGATAGCTTCGCCCAGCACATCATATATAATCTTTTTACCGTCCTCGTTGTACAAGCCTACCCGAATGCTATCGAACGGTTTCTCAGTCCGGATGAGTTGCGATATGGGGTATTCGGAAGGTTCCAGAAGGCGGGAGAAGTCTTCAGTGTAGAGCTCCCAACTTGTGAGAACTTCGGCACCTTCGTTGTGTGGTTTGGTAGTGCCGTGCCGGTGAAATGTTTCTCGAGCAGCCTTATTCGGCACGGTAACGCTGCCATCTTTCCACATGGCCATGATGGGCATCTGCGTATTGTCGAGTAGCGCATCCTTCATCAAAATCATCTTCTGAAGCATCGACGGTGTGCTCGAATGTGAAGCTGCCGAAGGGGGCCCCATTGGGGGAAACGGAGTAGACGACAGCGTGACAAAGCCGGGGCTGTACATCGAAGGTGAGCAAGAGTCCTTGCTCGAAACAACAGAGGTTGGGTTCGAATTATTAATAGTCCGTCGCTCGACTGCTTCCAGCGTGCTCGGCTTGGCGACGGCCCTTTTGCTCGTTGAGAGGGACGACGCCGTGGACTGCGAGTTGGTGAATGTCAAAGTAAAGTATATTTGCCTGTCCTCAATTTCCCAGACAGTTATTATCATTTTCGCGAAGCACTGGTGGTTTGACTCCCTTGATTTGTGTCGATCGTCAAAGGCAGATCTTCCGATCTCCTGTCGAGAAAGCACGATTTCGACGACAGCATCGCGGCCCTGACGTCCTGCGGCACCGTCGGCGACACCATCAGCATGTCCATCTATTTGATGGCCATCGGGTGCTGCTGCGGCCGTTGGTGTTGCGTCCCCAGCTTCTTGACGTAATTGAGTTGGCTTCGAAGTCGGTTGCCGAAGGCCCATGTCTTCGACTAGTGTATCCAGAAACACCTCCCACGTCACCCAGACAGGGCGCCCATCCTGTAGCATGTCAATGCCGACTTGCGAGAGAGTCTGGCCGCGTAGGCGATCGATAGTTGAGGGCGAGTCGTCCTCCTCTGAATCGGAGACCAGGCCCATCATTCGGCCCATGGCATCGTTGGCAAGAACGACAGTTTTGAGGTTGTTCAGGACCAGTACGGGGAGGGGGAGGTATTGCATGGCAGAAAAGGCGAGCTGGCCTGGAGATATGGTTGGCATTTCGAGCCGGAAAGGACTTCGGGACGGGGAACGCGAAGCACCATCGTCGCGGCCGAGGTTGTCCCTGAAGAAACGGCCGTCCGGGGCATGATGTTGGTTTCCAGCTGAACGGTTCGGAGGGGTAGAAGAGGACAAAAGCTTGGCCTTGTTTAGCTCCCCGGCGAGCAAGGGCGAAGCTGCCCGAATATCTCGACGGCCAACTGGCGCATCGTGGGCAGTAATGTCTGGCCTAATAGCTTGACTCTGACTGCTGATGCGAGGTTGATCGGGGGGGAGCATGTCTGTGTTTCTCATCCCATGGAAGTCAGGTGGGCGCAGGGGATCGTCCACCATCGGCCTCCCAGCGTCGCAAGGATCAGCCGAAGTAGACGACAAAGGATGAAAACGGAGAAGGGTATCAGGCGGTTACTAAGGGACTAAGAATATACCAACGCATGGGATTCGACGGACGAGAAGGACAAGAAGGACAACAAGTTGCGCAGATGGGTCGAACAAGATGTGGCTGTCCGGGGTAGAGGAAGAGGGCGAATAGTGCAATTCGAGCATGCGAGAATAGCGAAAGCTAGGAGACATCGGCGCAAGCGCAGAGGACTCCCGGGACTTCAATGTGCCTGAGGCTGCTGCTGGCCGTGTCTGGTTCCCACTCGACGGCCGAGTTAAGTCGAGAAAAGTGGTGTGGATGCACGAACAGAGGCGGCCGAGGGAGAAGAAGAGGCAGAGGCAGAGGCAGGGTGATCGATCGATTTGTCCCCGCGGTTCCACTGCCCATGATTAGAGTTTGGGGGAGGGCAAAAAGAGAGGCAAACAGAACAAAACGGGGAGCTAACAGGAGAGGACGTAGTTAATCGCCCAGGGCTACTTGGGCCTTGCCTGGGTCCGGACACAGCACGACAGCTAGTGACAAAGACGGGAAAGGTGGAGGAGGATGGGCTGCGATGGACCTAACGGCACCAACTGGGGGCGAAGCCGCGATGCGAAGGGACACGGCAACGAGTGGTGGAGGACGATGCCCCAAAACCGGCAACCTCTCTCTCTCTGTCTCTGTCTCTCCTTTGACAGATCCAAAGGGGAGTTGGAGATTGAGTTGATGAGTCGGATGAAGGATGATGATGAACACGGGCCTGAGACCCCTGAAAGAAACGCTGGCGGGGCGTGCTGTACTGGCCAGTACTTCGTACTGTACCGTACTTCCAGGTCTGGTAGGATCGGCAGGCAGGGTTTGGGCTTGGTGGGTGCCAAGGAGCGGGGGTAGGGGTAGCGTGCCGTCCATGCAGGCAGTAGGCGGGTGGCCTGTAAGGGCAAAGGGGGGCCTGTCGAGTGGGTGCCCCGCCACCGTACACTGCTGAGCCTCCGGAGGGGGGGTGCACTGAACGGACAGGCGTAGGTTGTGTGACATCTGCAGTGTCCTCGTTTACGGACACATACATACTATGGTACGACTGAAATGCTAGACACCCGTTGGCTGCAGACTCACAGCGCCCGTGGCCGCCCATTTTGGGGCCGGGAGAATCCCGTTGCCCACGCCGTTGTGCTGCCACGTCCCTCCAGCTGGATGGAACCCAGCCCGGCAGTTTTGCCCAGGGGTCTACGGCGCAGCACGAATAGGGCATGGACGGGCACACCTACCATTCAGTAACGGCTGACCCTGTGCCCCGTCTGGTTTGGGCAGGGAGACCCGCGTGAATGTTTGCAAGTCTGCAATGCGCGGCCAGGTGATTTCTCTCGTAGCCGCAACCCGTTAATCCCGCCCTTTGCTGTGCCACCACGTTCTCCTGGCGGGCTTTCCGCGCGTGAGTCGTTGCGCGGCTTGGGGATGAGAATAGCATGTCCACAAACATCGCAATTTCGCTGGGTGTGATCCAGCACCCCCCAGTTTCCGGGTTTCTGCTGCGCGTACGACAGCCTAGGCCCCCGCTGGTGGGTCGGCGAACAGCGAACCGTCCGTGGTAGCCGGACTGCTAGAAGCGGTCTGCGGATGTCTAAGCACTGTAGATCGAAGCACAACGTAGTTACACCTGGACCCTCCACGGCTCGATTCTAGGCCCTTCCCATGCCCACTAGGTGCTACCACTAAGACGTTCTGGCCCTCCCTCCCACACTATCTCGCACGCAGCAACCTCGTTTCTACAGTGCAGTACGGACGCACCTAGAACGAATACTGGCCATTCTTTACGATCGGCAATATGTACACCGCGGCCACGAACGACTCCTAATCGCCAGCCGCACTCCCTTCTCTACAGTACCTTCTGTCCACTGCACATTGATGCCCTCGCCGTCTTCAATCGGCTCCTGTTCTGATATTGGCGGTTCATACGCGCAACGCTTCCACATCTTGGGGCGCAGCTCGCGATAACCTCATGGCAAGCTCAACCATGGGCCAAGACGATCAGCTTCGTTATTATCAAATCAATTCCAGCGGCGAACCACTCCGTCTCGCTCTTTGCTGCTTTAGTCTATTGGCTAGCGCCCCTGGCCATTGTCATCTCCTTGGCAAAGGCAAGCTTTGGATTGGCGCAGCCAGCCAATGCGGATTCCCTGGCTGGGACCCTCCTGGATTCGTCGAGACCGCCGCCGGTGCACCGCTGATCATGCTCGTCGCCCCCAGTCTGGCGAGAGCCCCCTTCTCCAACCGGGCCCCTGCTTGAAATTCCGTTTCAAGCAAACAGATGTCGCACGTAGTCGCCGATCCGCGGCCCTGACAAGGGGTGTTTGGGCAATTGGCCTAGGGCTGGGATCAGAGCCCTAATGAACAATAAATGTGCAGGATGATCGATGTTCACGCGAATCACGCATTGCCAAAATCATCGCTCACAACTTTTAGACATCTCTACCTTCCCCATCACCTACTATATTGCCGTGGTGCTCTCGCCTCTCGCCATGCCTCAGTCAACTGCCTACTGCCTTACCGAACAATCCTACCTAGTCAGAAGACACGCACCCATCGTCATATACTGCAGTTCTCTTCAAAGTCGTATATCGTCTTGCCACTGAATACATGGCATTCACCGTCACACCTACCGCGTCACAGGTCGCGGCGAACTTGAACTCGGTCGTTTCGGCAGATATCGCCACCCCCTTAGTATCTTGCAGGGGAGCCAAGCCATTGCCTCTCTGTCAGCGCAGGGCCCTGGTTTACTTCAGCATTCAGATCGCGTCAAGGGTCCACACTTTGCCGATCATCTCCAGATCAGTTGCCCGCTTATCCCCAAGCACCTAGTGTCTCTACGTCATGTGCCGGNACGATGGCCTCTTTCCCACCTACGATACTTTGCCATGTTCGCCTCTCCGCCTTTGCCGCACAATGAAGTCATTCGATGATCTGACCCCGCCGTCGTGGTTAAGGGTCCTGGAGCCGGTGGTAAGGGTCCTTTGGTCGTCGTATGTCATCGTGAGTTGTTTTTCATAAGCCCGCATGTTGAGCACGTCCACCATTGCCGCGCCATTTCGGTGCCGCAGAAGCTGCAGTGCCACGTTTGCGGAGCGGATGCTGTCGGCTTCGGCTGCCTTGTCGGCCTTTTCTCTTTTGGTGGACTGCCAGTCAAGTCGATGGTAGGTGATGACGATGCTGCGGCTGACCGTGTTGGTCTTGAGTTGCTTGGCTGAGGCCTTGGGGGTTGATGCTCGGTTTTCTCAATTCCACAAGCATCGCAGCAAAGGTAGGTTGGCGGATTGTGGAACGTGCAAATTTCGCACGCCCATCCCTTGGGAGACTCACCCTGGCCGTGCTCTGCCGCGATTGAAGAGCCGCTTGCCAGCACCGTCCCACCCCCATTGCCCGCTGGATTTTGTGCGGAAGGCGGAATATACGACTTCCCGTACTTGGCTCGTTCATCTTCCTGCACCAACTCCCACATGGCTTGGGCAATGGCCTCTTCGTTGGCTTTGTCCTCTTCTGCCTGCGTCCGGAAGCCGTTGCGTGTCGCAGTATCCGCAATATCGTGAATTTGCCTGTCGCTGAGTTGATCTGTCGCACAACCTTTAAGCGTCTTGTTTCTTGCCTCGGCGGCCCGGGCGATGACCCTGCGAATGTCCTGGCCAGGCCGAGGCGCAGCTCCGCCCAGGCGCTGTCCTCCCGCAGTCCCCACGGGTTGAGCTTTGCGCTTCTCTGCCGCCTCCCGGGCGAGGCGCCGCACTTCACGAGGCGGCGTGTTGGGACCTCCCAGCCGGCGACCATCGGATAGGAATCCCTCGCCTGTGTATCCCTTTCTCACAAGGCTTTCATGCTCATCTCGTAGCTGATCCCACAAGGCGTGGAACTTGCTGTCGTGGGGGCCGTGAACGATGTGCGAAAGCTCATGTAGCATTGTATCGACGACATGTTCTACTGGCAAGAAGAGGGTCCGATCTCCTGGGAACCGCAACCGCAGGCATATTTTCTTGCCCTTGTTGACATTCAAGCCTGGACACCAGTCTCAGCGACCATGGGCTTGATGGACTTGATGCGGGCAAACGTACCAAGTAGATTTTGTTGCTCGGGATAAAACTCCGCCAGCTCGCCTACTTTCCAGCCGCGAGCTCTCATGATAGGTTTCACGAGAGAAGCAACCTTCTTCAACATCCGCAGCGCATCGTCTGCCCGCGGGAGGCGGGCGAGATGGACATACGACATGACGAGCGGGTCGTGCTCCCCCATGCTGGCGAGGGCATGCAGCTATTTCTAAGTCGTTGGCGAATCCGGTAGTGGAAGAAAGGACTCGAACGGAGTGCGTCTCCTATCCCGCGTTTATGTGGTCAAGCCATGCGCCTGGGATGGCCCTGCGTGATGTCCATCCTATGTTGCCAGAGCCGGTGATGACTGACGCGTTCAATGCTGCCTTATCGGCGCCTCATGCTCACTGACCAAACAACGTCGGAATAATGCACATGTTAGCACCAGACCAAGGCCACCTCGTTCAGGGAACAAGTCAGCAGGGTAGGCGCTAGAAGCTTCCGGGGAAGTATGACTAATCGGAATCAGACCGCAGGCAGGTAAGGTAGCTGCAACTTCGGACATGCTGAACAAGAGCCGACCTGCATTCACGTCCCCACGTCCAACGTTGATCCTCTGCCCTATCAAATGCGATATAGTTTGCCTTCGACGAGTCTCGACATGAGCTACTATATGTTGTGCATAAAAGCGGTCGCGTCCAGAAGCGTATCAGTTTTGTGTTTTGGTCCACCGATGCCTCGTTGATCCAGGAGGTCGATATCTGACAACGTCTCCTGCTAGGTAATGTACGTATTGTAACCCAGGAATGACTTGATATATCGCGTCAAATCTTGGTGGCAAGACACCGCAGTCTCACATAGGAAATCATCTCCCCGCCAGCCGGGTTCCTGCACACCTCCCTCAACACCTCCACCGCCTCCCTGACCACATCCTCCCTGTCCCCCTCGGGCACCGCGTCCAGGAACTGGCCGCCCATCAGCCGGACCCAGCCCTCGACGCCGCCCTTGTCCGCCTGCGTCGGCCGCCACTCGCGCTCCGCGCGATCCACGCGGAACCCGGCCTCCTCCAGCGCCGCCGTCGCCCACGCCTCATCGGGGAAGAACCACGGGTCCGCCGCCAGCGCCGCGGGCATGCCCACGCGCCGCGACACTGCCGCCAGCAGGGCCGTCCGCATCTCGGCCACGTTGCCCAGGCCGCCCATCTCGAACGCCAGGTGCCCGCCGGGCGCGAGGGCTGCGTGTACGCCGGCGAAGAAGCTGTGGCGGGTTGCCTCGGCGCGCAGGATCCAGTGCAGCGCGGCGTTGGAGAAGACCTTTGTGTAAGCGCCACTCTGCAGGGTCGTGTTGCTCGCCAGCTGCGCAGCGTCGAGGACTGTAGATTGTCAGCCACCGCTGCGTGTGCCGCGACTAGTTCACATATCCTGCTGTGCATACCTTCAAAGGTACAGTTGGGTGCATCCGCGCACAGCTCCCTAGCCGACTGAATCATGGATTCCGAGCTATCGATTCCGTGCAGAGTACCCGCGCCTTGCGCCAGGACCTTTGAGAACTCGGCATCCAAGACACCGTCTGCAAGCCAGCGTCAGCAAAAAGTGATACATCACCCGCCATGTCGCGAGCCCGCCCTCCACTTTAGGTAGAAATTGCAGTCCTACCTCCGCACCCAATGTCCAAGACGACATCGTCTTTCTGCAGATTAAGCCACTGGACAATCTTGCCTGCCAGTTTCGGCACGAAAGAGGCGGAGTGCTGATAGTCCTGGTGTGGTCTTAGCATGCCTTCTCGTCTTTGTTCGTACAGGGTAGGCTATGCTCTACCGCAGAGGACCAGTGATCCTTACGTTCGTCCATCTCGGCGAAAATCAGGTCCACAAGTAAGATGATGATTGCAAAGTGCTCTTTCAAAGGTAATGCTTTGAGGGTAGCGATTTTATATATTGATTTCCTGGTCGTGATTGCCGTGGAGAGCCCGATAACTCGAGGCCGAGATCGGAGAGGTTTGCCGAGCTTCACGTATTGGCTGAACAAGACAACCTCTACAGACCGTCACCCTTGTGCCAGAATGATATTTGGATTGATAGCCACTGTAGAGAATGAATATTCTAGACGTTCAGGCATCTGTGTAGAAGTAGTTGCGATCTCCATGACATGCAATGCGTCTTTGGCGATAGCTATATTATGTGGAAGTTCACGTCTTCGCTCATGTTTTCATTAGTCAATCTCCAGCAGCTTGAACTTGTCATCCTCTAGAGCATCTTCGACCCGCTTCATGATGGCGAGCACCTTCTCTTCCTGCAGCCGCCGGCCGACTACCTGTATTCCCACCGGCAGTCCATGCATCGCATCAGCGTCGTATAGCTTGTACGCTCCCTGGGCCACGCCGTTCAACTTCCTCAAGCTGAATGAGGGAGGGAGTTGGTCCTTGGCCCTATCGACGTGCGTGACGGGTAGAACGCCAGCGGTGTAGTCGAGCTGTATTGTCCTTAGCTAAGCAAATGAATAGGATTTGGAGAAACAAAGACTGACCAAGTTGAAGAGGAATGTGTAACCGCAGCTGCTCACAGCATCGTGCATCCCGCCGTGAGGCACAGCGGGCGTAGCATTCGGCGGAGTTAGCAGGAAGTCAACGTCGGTTTCGTTCCACCAGTCGAACCATCTTCGCTTGTAGTCCTCCCTTGCAGCGACGAGCTTCCAAGACTCGTAAGCGGTCTTGGGGTGAAAGTCGCGAACAAGCGTGGCCCAAATGGGGTCGCGGCGGACGTACTTGACCCATAGGTAGTACATATACTTGATTGGTTTCGGCAGCGTCATGTAGGATCTTAGCTGCGCGACACCGAGATCGTTCCATTCGCCCCATCGGAAGAAAGACCTGACCGTGTCTAGCCCGTCGCTGTTGAGAAGCAGAGAAGCGAGGTGCAAACCCTCGAAAGGCGAAGGAGGAGAGATCTCGACAATCTCGTGTCCGGCGTTGCGCAGAGCTGTCTCGGCCAGCTCCAGCGCTCTCCGGCACGCGGGACTCGGGTCGACGACGCCGTCTGTACGGAGGATTCCAACTCGAAGGACCTTCTTGTCAGCATACTCCTCTTCTACTTGGGGCCGCCATGCCAGGGGATGGCACGTGTGGTCGTATTTCCAAGGCTCCATTTGCACGACGGAGCGGGTAAAGTAGGTCAAGTCATTGAGGGTCCGCGCCATGGGACTGTACACGGACGGCACGGCCTCCTGTCCAGGCATGCTAGTCGTCATACCAGCCTTGATCCATCGACCCGTGGAGCATCGCAGCGCGTATATGCCAGAGAAGTGGGCGGGCACGCGAACACTACCAGCGACATCGCTGCCAATGCCAATGCGACCACCAAGGGCCAGTAGGGCTGCCTCACCACCTGTAGAGCCGCCAGGGGTGTATTTATCGTTGTAGGGGTTCGTGCTCTTCCCCCACAAGTCATTGTTGGACTCAAAGCTGAGCAGCGTGATGGGGATGTTGGTCTTGACGTAAGGCACTGCGCCGGCGTCCTTGAGAAGCCGCACGGTGCCGCCGTCGAAGGCCTGGGCGTTGCCGACGTTGCAGCTCTGGCCGACGGTGCTGTCGTAGCCGGCCACGCCCAGCGTGTCCTTGAGGCTGACGGGGATGCCCGCGAGGGGGCCCCGGAGGTTGACGGAGCCATCTTCCAGCCATGTCTTGGCAGACGGGATCAAGACCTCGGTGACGCAATTAGTCTTGTCGTGTGCTTTGAGGGCCACTTTGCTGTACACCTGCAGAATCTCAGACGCCTTGGTAGGGTCCGCGTGGACGTCTCGCACGAGCTCCTGGATGGGACGGCCAATAGTGTCGCGCTCTAGAACGCTGAGAGGCCCGCGGTGGACAGACAAGGCCTGGATCCTGCTGGCCCGCTGGTCTTGCTTGAAGCGGCTAGGAGCGCGTCAGTATGCCATCCAGTGAGAAGCATTCGGTCAAGCACATACACATCGCGACGGTGTTGAAGATGGTCTAGTATAAACATTGCGGCGATGGTCTAGTACATGGCAAAGGACCCAAGCTCAATGAATGACGAGGGAGGGAGGGAGGGGCGGAAAGAACTATAGACGTATTTAAGCCTGCCTTGCGCAAACGGTATGTCCTGGATGAAACAGGGCTGCATGTCAAGGCAGTCACGAGGGCAGTTCGGACTGAGGCGGTTGGACAGGCGAGATAAGCACCTTACCTAGGTAGCAGACAGGAGCGACGATAAGCCGCCCGTCTTGGCCGGGGCCGCTGATAACCGGGGCGTTAGGGCGTCCGTCCACCTTCCCCGCGCATTCATCGTGCCATCCCCTGACTTACTAACCCCAAACTCCGAAGTCCGGCCCTGTCCAGGGGAAGGGATACGACATGCTCATCTCGTCACAAACGTCATGCAGAGTCGTAGGTCACATATGGTCAACGAACACGTAGATGATGGTGATGATCAGCACTTGTGTTTGCTCCATTCTAGCCCAGCAATCTCTCAACTAGTGTACCAGCTACCGCCACAGAATGAAAGACGAAAATACCCCAAGACTGCCATTGTGATAAAACCCTCCGCTTACCCGTCCTGCAATCCCTAGCAATGTTCGGGATCGCTGGGCCTGGGATTTTTCCTGTTAGCAAGATTTGGGCTGCACCACATTGGCCACAGAGAGGCCACATACGATTTAGACACCAATGATGCCAATCATGCTCTCAACAACGTTGTTCAGGCTGTTGACGGCGCTGTTCAGTCCAGAGACATTCAGGCCGACGGAGACACCGAAGTCGCGGGCGGCTTGGACGAAGGTCAGCAGGGGGCGGAGGAAGGGCAGGATCGCCTCTCGGACGGCCGTGATCTCGTCCTGGACCAGAGCGTACAGGTCGGGCGTCAGGTCCGTTACCGCAATGCTGAGGGTGACACGGATGTCGTTCAGGATGCTGATCGTGGTGCGAATGGCCGACGCGAGCTCGCCAAGCGAGTTCTGGCTAAGGCCAACGACTGACTGGCTGATGCCCCCGGCCGCGCCCGTCGTCACCGAGGTGATGGACTGGGTCGAGGCCTGTATGGCCTGGAAGATGGCCTGGTAGTTGGCCTCGAGGGTGGCCGCGAGCTGGACGCGGATGGTCGCGTCGGTGTTGGCTCGGATAGCCCGCACGGTTCGTCCTGTGTTGGTATCGTATCAGCAAACCACCGTGGTTCCCATCTGCCAGCAAGCCACCGGCATGGCACATGCCTCAGACTTGAGGCGCAGAGGCATAAAACATACGAATAGACTGCAGGTTGCTCGAGGTGGTCTGCTCAAGAGTCCAGAGGGTGCCGCTGATTGTGCCAATGGCTGAGTTGGCGTTGCTCTGGCGAGGCTCGATGGCATTTCGCACCTCGAGCTTGTCCATGGCCGGGGCGGCCACGGCCAGCGACGCCATGAAAAGGAAGCTGAAGAACTTCATTTTGAAACAAGTGTTGGATCTTGGGACGGACAGGTAAGAGACTCGGTGCCTGGTTTGGCTGCTTTGAGATGCTGGAGCTTGCTGATGAATAACGACAGCTGTACCGTTGTGTCCCTGCATATTTATATCTCCTTGGAGCACCATCAGGCTCGCCCGATTTGCGGTATCAGATCCCTTGCCAAGGTCCCAGTGCCTTTCCCAGCCCACCGTGTGTGTGAGTCTCCATTCCCTCCCAATGCCGAACGGAGTCGCCTTGTGCGTCGTTCACGAGACATTCCTGCTCGACGCGGCCACCGGGATGAGCTCCATTCCTGAGTTTGTCACTTCACCGTCATCGCCAAGGCTTATAAGGGACTGGATATTCTTTAATTACGGCTTGGAGAGGGTCGAAGATCATCGACGATAATTGCCCCCCGCAGCTTTTGATAACCTACGCGTTGTCCGAAGCCGGTGCGCTTTGGCTGCCTTCCCGGTTGGTCAGCGTCGCGATGAAGCAAAACTTCCACTTTCAGCGGTCTCACGGTCACCTTACCACATTAGGCCTGAATATTCAGCCCTGTCTCTCAACTGAAATGGATCGCCGTTGCACGCAGATCATCGAGTATCGTTCAGCCATGTAAGGCGTTGCGAGCGCTCCAGTATACGGCAGCTCCCAGGAACCCTACATAATCTGAGACATGTCGACAGCGAAGTGTCCATACCTCCCATATGGTGGACGGCCCGCATGTCTCTTTCTGGCGGGCGCGGCGTAACTGGGTTTTTGCTTGACCGTGGCAGCCTTGCCCTCCGTAGCGCATCCTCATCTGCCGTGATCGAATTGCTCTATGGGCTGGTGTCTTGGATGCTCACAGCGTCTGACAGTGCCGCTGCCGATCCAGATCTACTCACGAATGGGATTCAAGTGCATGACTGGCGGCAATATTGTTCGAGTTTCACGCAACGGCCGCGAATTCGGATGGACCTATTTTCAATTCGATTGTCTCTTGCCCATTTTACCCACGAGGTCCAACTCCGAGTGGCAGCGTAGGCTCGCATGCCTGCAGCTCATTGTGCCATGATCATTCAAGACCTCCAGGTTCGGACGTCCGGCCAGTCGAATCATGTCTTGCAGCTCGGTAAACAGTCGACACGGTAGGCAAACGTGCCCATCTGAGACCCCGGCCCACTGGACATCATCAAGGCGTCTCTATGATCAAGGATTTACGTGTAGGATCCGGTTTCAACCTCCCAGAGAGTGAATCCATTCATGAAATCTTCCATAAGGAAAAGTAAAACAAAAAATACGTCTACCTCGATAGGTAGACTTTCGATCTCGATACCGTTATTCCCTTGCGAGACTGGTTAGCAGCTGTCTGAAATTCGATCCAGCTCAACGGAACGGCGGACCCTTTGCCGAAAACGTGGCCAGGCCAGGATTTTGCATTCACGCAGCGAGCGCCATCCCACCTCGGGCTCGTAAACAAGATTTGTTGTTGGAAGAAGCCCTTCAACCCCTGAACCCATCATGAACATCACTATCATCATGACATGGCATGTTCCACCTCTCCAAAAGTTCTAAAGGGCGGCGGCCCAGCTCTATCCCCTGGATCACGCCCATATCCGGACCGAAGGTCCTCGAAGTACCGTACAATGAAGTCTTCTCTCAGCACCGTCACCGCGAATATGAACCCGACACCGTACTCCGCATGTCCGTATATAAGCCTCGGCGGCGCTTGCATCTCCGATGTAAGGCGATAGCGAAGCTGTCTCTGCTGCGTGTTGTGGTCTGGCTGGTTGTACCAGGCACAAGCTTCCACTTTCCGCCCGGTCCAGCGTCGGCAATCGCTCAGGGGGACAAGACATCCATGATAGGTAGATAGTAGCTTTGTGGGAGCAAATGATCAGACTATAACTAGAGCTATATAATAATACACATGTACAACAGTCTTTCATTTGTCGGAGAGAGTAATTCCATGTAGGTAGATGCAGTGAGATTTTACCTATGACTTTCTCATCCTTCGTATTTCACAGCCGTTCTCAGCCTTCGCATCCCTTCCAAACTGCATTTCTAGGACTGAAATGGTGCTGAAGTGTTGCGCAGTCTCCGCTGCTATTTTAAGCCCGGGATCCTGGGTTCTACGGTTTACAAGGACATCATTGTCGCTCAATTAAGTTCCACTTTCTCAGCGCTTCCTATCGCGCTGGACGGTGGGTGGCCTCTCTAGAAATGCTACGTGAGTCGCGTCGTTAAATGGAAACTTGTGTCGTGTCCATTCTTCCTGAGCAGCGAATAATGGCTGCAATTCAGCACTTGCCGCAGGAAGGTCACCGAGACTCTCTACTGGCAGCAATTGGCCGATACTGAAACCTACTTTCAAGCTTCAAGATTCTTTCCGATCGGTAAATACCATCGTTTACCAATAGTCGTGAAGGACCACGACTTCCAGGTCCAGATACATGTCGAATGAGCGCTCTAGGGTAACGCTACCTTATCATGATGCGCCACCAGGTCATTCCCCCTGGAACGTGCTTGGAATTCCCGAGACAGCCCATGTTTGAGCTTGGTCTAGAGCTGCTGTTGGGTGTCTCACCATGGTCGCGTCTGGCATACACTGGACAGGCAAATATCTTCGTCTCGACTGTCTTTATGCTTATCCATATCCCCTGATTAGGCGACGATGTTCTTGGGCATTGAATGTGAAAATGTCAATTGGGTGGCTGCTACCACATGATTGCGACGAAATGATACGACTCCTGTTCTACGCCTCTATCAGGTCGCTTGCGTAACATACACTCAATTTCCTTCCCCTCCAGCCCGCCTCCTTCTAATCGTCATATCGTGGTGCCGGTGGATAAGACACGGCCCAGTCGCGGATAAAGAAATGTAGATGGATGATGCATCCTTCTTGCTGAGGGACCTTGTCCCCCAAACACACTGTGGCGCAGTAAACCTGTCAATAATTGCGGGCAAGAATAGATTTTTGTTATAATGAGGTAAGCATGCAGTGCTGCCAAGCCCCCGAGTACTAGATAGACAGATAAATAGCAGCGAGGTATATATTGGGCGGCGTATATACACCTTCTGTTCTGCGTTGTGCGTTCCGACGCACGAAGCCTTAAAAGTGCTCCTTCCAGAAGCGGAAATGCACCTCGCGGGATTCAGCGCTCTTGCATGCAGACTTGATGTCCCGAGCTGTCAAACAAACGTAAGCATGAGTCAAATATATAGGCCATCTGTTATAACATACCTGCTGCAGAGGGACCGCAAAAGTACACTCCCACGGTCGTCTTCATGCTCCCTTCCAGGCCATCAAGGTATGTGCGGTCGATGATACCGTCGCGCATGGTGGTAAAGAGTCTCCTGAAGTCCGGGCGGCCAAAGTTGGTACGCGAGCGTAGTTCTGTTAGCGGATCCATCTCGGCGCCGACGCTGTTGAGCACGATGTTTTGGGTAGTGTCCATGTCGAGCTTCTGCGTCAAATATGTGTGGATCTTGAGGAATTCGACGCCGGAGCTGCCAGGCACGCGAGCAGCCTCGTTGGATTGCTCCTCCAACGAAGACAGTAGCGTCTGGAACCACTCAAACGAACCCGTGTCCTTGCATACCCAGATAAACTCAACACGGCGGAGGCGGCGTGGCGGGTCGGGCGAGTTACGCAAATGCCAGATGTTCTTGAGGATAGCGGCCCATGGCGTTACTCCAATACCCGTGCCGATCAGCACAGCAATCTCGTTTTCGAACACGTCCTCGGCGGGAGCTCCGTAGGGACCATCGATGCGTAGAGCCGGCATCTTCTGGCCGTTCTGTAAAGCAACCTCATACATACCCATGGGGTCAACTGTGTCGTATGCCTTGGCCTGCGCCGCACCAGCACCGAGCGAATCGCCAAGAGCACGCGTAAAGTCACCGACCTGGCGCACATGGACCGAGACGTACGGGTCAAAGGGGCACGAGGTGATGGTAAAGGGGTGCCATTGATACTTGGAAACACCGGGCACCTGGAGGAAAAGCCATTGTCCGGCCTTGTACTTGAAAGACGGTTTGTTGAACTGGATCTCGACCACGTCGTACGGATGGCGAACGACGCGAGTGATTTTGGTCTCACGGCGAGCGCGCACCTCGCGGTAAAGTCGTTCAATGAGGTAGAAACCGCCTGTCCAGAGCTCCCACCGCCAACCCAGGTAACCAATGCAGTGGTCCCAGTAGTCTTGGCCAGCAAAGGGTGAGAAATTCTCCACGCTGTCACGAACGAAGCAACCGACGGTATGGGTGTAGAGACCAAGCAGGAAAGGGATGAAGAGGTGGTGAGTGTACCAGAAGGTTTCGAAGGATTGCTGACGAATGCGGGCATGAGCCGTCGTATACATAAGCAGCATGCACAGTAGCATAACGTGGCCGGTAATACCACCAGGCTGCGCGTAGTGAATTTGCAATGCGCTTACTGGCCGGAGCTGAGTCTGTTCGACATTGTAGAAGTTGACGTAGTGGGCGGCAGTGTGCAAGATGGTGTAGAACAACATGGCGTAGGCGATTTGGCGATGCATCCACAGATTCTCGTCCAACGGCAGAAACCTGAGCTTTGGTCGAACGAAGCGCATGATCGTGCGGCATACGGGTAATAGGATGAGCATGCCATCCACACTGAGAACAAGACCGGCACCTCGAGAAATCCACACGGAGTACTGAAGGGTGTTGAGCGGTGCAAGTCGCGCATCCGTTGCCTGCTTCCACCTGGAAAAGAGTCAGCATTGCAAAGAGTGATAGAGCGGCTAGCCAAGCGGTAATCCATACCAACCATAGGCAAATATGCCCCAGTGGAAAGTCCAGAAGAGGAAGTGAAACATCAACTTGGTCGGAGTGAACTGCTTGAGCAGCAGCTCCACGTAGCCCGTTTGCGCACCCATGATGGCGAGCGGATTGTTTCCCCAAGCAAATATGTCGTTATCGAAGTAGATGGTAAACCAAGGTGACTGGAAGTGCCGTCCTGATTCCTGCCTCTTTCACTTCCTTGCTGTCCTTTGCTGGCTCAACGTAAATGTCCAATTATTTAAACCGATATCCCCGAGGCGGCAGTAAAGACTGTTGCGTGCTACCGAGAACACCAAATGCGATGAAAAGAACCGAGGGGTTATTGATGATTAGGAAACAAATAAGTTGTATGGTTAAAGAGTGATCTGAGCCAGCAGGTACAACAGTTGAGGCGAAAAGAAAGAAAGGGTACGGAAAAAGAGGGCCGGCTCTTCTACCTCGCTGACAGGCGAAAGTAGGGGAAGAAAGGAAAATAATGGGATGAAGAGAAGGGATAAAGTAAAAATCACGTCGGGAGGAGGGGCGTCTGAAAGTGATAAAGAAGAGGCTTTAGACAGGGGATGGCGGTTTTGAAGCACGGCAGAGGCTGAGATCCGGCGTCTGGCCTCAGCGTTCCATGGGCAGCAGGTTTCCGCAACCCCTCGCACCCCTGCGGCTATGGGCTCCTGCCGGCAGTGGGGTGGTTTGGGGACGGTTCAGACGCAAGGCGAGCCAGGGGGCCACGGACGCTGCGCGTGTCAGGTTCTTTGGAGACGGAGCCTAGCTGAGATGCAGCGCAGAGGATTAGATGTCGTAGAGAGGGGCTGCGACACCGAGTGTAAGAGGGCAAGACGATCAGACGAGCACGAGCAGTTCGGCGTTGTTGGCAGGAGGTCGGCGTGGTGGTGTTTCGACAACGACCGGGGTAGTTTCAGGGGGGGGGGGACGCCTAATGTGGGCTAGAGGCTTTTCGCACTGAAGGTTCGGTCCTTGGACAAACGGTCGGGGGTCGGTATGCAGTTGGTTGCAGCACGGGAGAAAATGGAAAAAGAAGAAATGGAAGAGAAGAGATCTACCTCGAGGGCGGCGGTGGGAATTGGATGAATAAAGGCCGTTTTGCTCCAGAATGCAACTCCGGGACAGGAATACTTGGGAAGGTGCGCCTGGCGACCGCATCGTTGGGCGGCAAGCGAGAACTGCCATTGGTCAACGCCCCAGCCAGCCAATGGGCGCGGCGCAACGGCGGTCTGTGGTTGGCCGGAAATGCCTGAGTGTGTACAGGACCCTTTCGGGATCTAAGCAGGAGCCAAGTCTGCGGGCGCTTAGCAGGCGCCGCTGGCTGGACCAACACCTGCAGCAAGTGGAGCTTTGCGCGCTGGGCAGCACTGTAAAGCTGCACCACCGCAGGCCTGGCGAGCCATGGCACAGCACCTCGCGCACCACCGCCAAGCTGTCCGTAATCAATCAATCGCGGCATCCCCCCAATCCTTCATCCAATAGCGCTGTCACAGTGCATCGTCACCGTCGCTAGCCACCCGGTCGGAAGCATGACCCAGGAGGCGACATAGCATTCTTGATGCTATCAATAGCTCGCAGTATCGCAGCCGTTCTCAAATCGCCGTGGACTCGCGTCGGACGAGTGACTCGTATCTCGCTCTAATTCCATTAGTCACCCGCTTCGCCTAGGCCGCTTGACGCCCAGTTCCGGCTTCAGCTTGTCCATGCTGCTACGTTTCGCATTGTACTAGCCTCACGCGTTTCGCCTGTTCGAACCATGGAAGCCGACTGAGTGGTTACGGTGCTGGATCGTCCGATATCAGGAGTCCTGCCCTTACCCCGTCCATCTTGACAGGCCGCACACTGTTGTGGTGGTTCCCTCGTCAGAGCATGCTCGTCCGACGTTCCTGCATTGTCATGCGTTTGCAGCCCTTACCGCTGGGATCCCGTTGACCCCCAGCATCGGCGACCGCTGAGGTTGAATTTGCCTTGCATCGGCAGCTCTGCTTACGGCGGTCAAGGCGGCCGGCACCCATGGAGGAGACTTCCCGTTTGGGAAGTGTGTGTGCCGTTCTCCAGTCACACTTGACGACCTTATTGCCTGAATCGGCCCTGCTCCAGACATGACGAGTTAGCTTTCCACAAGTAGCTGCCTGTCAAGCTTGTTGGGTCCGGTCCCAAAGAGACGGNACCTTATTGCCTGAATCGGCCCTGCTCCAGACATGACGAGTTAGCTTTCCACAAGTAGCTGCCTGTCAAGCTTGTTGGGTCCGGTCCCAAAGAGACGGCGGTCTGAAAATAATTGTCCCGACAGTTGCACACATGGGAGCAAACTGGGACAATCACCCGAAGCTTAATGAAGCACGGATTCAAACACGCCTGTCTTCAATCACGGCTGGGCAACCCCCCCCCTGGTCTGACTTCATGGCATCCTAGGCAGTTCGAAACACGGTTGAAGACTCGGCCCTCTGTCGTGAGACCTCCTTGTGGAACTCTGAAACACGATGCTCAGACAGCTTCAGTCCCAACCAGCATTTTGGGCCCCTGACCGCTTGCACCTGAACGGACAGCGGCAGATCTTTTGCTGCTTGCATGCAGCCCTGTTCCCTGTTCCCATTTCCAAGATTCGAGATGACATGGAGCCTTTTCAATTTCATGAAAGCCGCCTTAGGTCCGAAGAAATTGGCTAGGATATTGATGCGACTAACCATTGGAGGCTTGCTGCTCGGTCGCTATGTCTCTGGCTTTGTTCTGAAGGTATGGCAATGGGCTGTTGGGAGAAATTGAAATTACGAGGCATTCTCAAATTCGAATCTGCAAATTCCACGATGGATTCGGTATTGGAAAGGCGGGTCATGGCACGATCTGGGATCGCGTCATGACCCTGTTGGTTGATGTTTTCCCGACGGGATGGATGGGATGGATGGGATGCGGCCGCGGGGAGAATCGTACGATTTTGATTCTGAGCCCCATTTGAGGGCACCAATTACCTAGTAGCCTACTTCGGGGTCTAAACCTTTCCATAAGATAAAAGCAAGCCATGCCGCGACTACTGCCTCACTCTCAACTTTTTACGCAAGAGCTATGTCCAAGGAACTATCTTCTGCTGCTGACACGAGAGGTCAAGATGTTGAACCTGAAGCCCGCCCATGACGACTAGGAAAGTGTAATATCGCAAAGGCCAACGAATGGCTACCTCACACCCAGCAACCAGGGCAACTGGCCACGTGTACCGCGCGGTATTCCAATTTCGAGCTGCCACGGGGAAATGGTTACCGGCATACCGAATCGATTGCCTCGAGACTGCCGCCTCATCTCAAGCCTGTACTCGGATCGACTTACTGTCTTCCCGCTGCACCGTTGTGTTTGATCCAGCATCACCAAGCGTTACGCCATCCTCTCGCTGGTAACGGAAGGATAACCACCTGGAAGACACCGGCGTTCGGCATTCATCATCGCATATCCCGAAGGCCGAGCCACCATGTTGTCCGAGCAAACCGCTATAGCTGTGATGGACTGTCCAGGACAAAATGAGTTGTATTACAAAGAAGCCTAATTGCTTGCCAACTGGCACGAGCTGGCGAGGATAGTCATGCTTGCATTGCCCGATAATTGCCAGGGTTGATCTTTGCAGCACGGTAGGCATGCTTATGTCTACAACTCACCAAAATCAAAAGGTCAAGCCAACGACTTGCCGCTTGCCATATTTGAGCAACAACTGATAGTACGTTGGGGCGGCACAACAAGGAACGGTGTTCCACAAACTGCGGCGTTCTCGCACCAATGTAAGTTTTGGTGTAGTATTCGGTGACAGACCACAATTGGCTACCGAAAACTTACACTGCCCAATGGTATTCGCTTCGAGCCGCTAGCACCCATCATACACATGGACCTAAAGGAAAAGGTGAGCTAAGGCAAGGTAAGCTAAGGCACCGGAATTAAACGTCCAACGTCTTTGCAGCGGTCCATAGAAGGTGGTGTTGAACGCCCCCCCGCCACGGGGCGCTAGCGAAGCAAGCATCATAACGCATTAAGCTACCGCCCTGGCTGGCAGCGCCGGTACAGTGTTTGAGCCAATGCGTGATTGTGGCTACGCACCATCGTCACGGCGAGCTTCCACGTCAGACCTTGATCTCGATTGCTCCAGTGCATGGGCGACTCGTCCAACAAGGCCAGCCAAGCTTGGACGTCGGTTGCTCGGCACGTGCCACGGAGCTGCTGATGACGTAGAATCGGTCGACATTGTCCGGCCAAGTTGGATAGCTCCACCGTAAATGCAGGCAGGTTGTGGCTACGTGATGGGCAAGAGCTTGACCTTTGGACAAGAAGCTCCTCCTCCTCCCATTTGCCTCTGCTTTCTTGAGAACTCGAGTGATGCTGTGGTACCTACGCCAGTCACAGGCTCTCAATTTTACATGCAGCCTCTTACCAAGATTCATCCTCAGGCTTTCCAATTGCTTCACACACCATGTCGGGCAAGGATGACGCACGGGACAACCAGCGCTACCAGAAGCCCTACAGCGCCAGACACCCAATCCCTACCATCTCCAAGTACAGACACGAGAAAGAAGCTCGGCAGGAAGCAGCGTTGAATAACAATTCAGTTCAGTCTGGCGGCAGTCAGGACAAGCACCCCGGCCCAGACATCGCCAGTGGTTTCTTCAACTACAGCGGAGGAGACCAGCAAGACCGTGGTCAAAATGATGGTGACGGCAGCGACGATGGGGGCTTGGAGGACACGTCCGAGGTGGATACAGGCGCAACAGACCGCAAGAAGACGGCCAAGGCGTTGAAAAGCAAGAGAAAGGAAAGGGCTGAACGCGACGTCACTGATCCCATCACGCATCTGCCGGTCAAGATACACGACTTCACCGACGACGCACTTAAACAGGTGGATCAGAACGAACCCTCGTACGGAAGCACAGCCAGAACCTCTACGGGCATTGGCGCACAAAACAAATCGGACGAGCAGCTTCAGACCGAGAAGAAAGAGGTGCAACACGACCACGACTTTCTGAAATATCGGTTTCCGCCACCGCAATTCTCGGCTTTGCGCCAGGAGCTTACCATCATCACCAGGCGCGGCGTCACTGTCGGGCTCGTAAGTGCTGTTGTCATCGTTGAATTGGCACTTCTGTTCGACCGCTGGATGCAAAACCACAGGCTCACCTACAAGGGATTCCCTCTGTGGGCCGCCTTGGTCGGAGTCAGCGTGGCTGCCGTCTGGCTTGTCATTGTCGGCGTCAGAGACTGGATCTCCAATAGAGTGAACTCGATCTTCGAGGATGAAGTCTGGGATGCCCAGCGGCGGCAGATCCTTGAGGATGCGAGGAGGCACGAGCCGGAAACCACGGCTTGGCTGAACTCATTGCTTGGTGCAGTGTGGCCCCTCATCAACCCTGACCTGTTTGCCGGGCTCGCCGACACTCTCGAGGACGTCATGCAGGCCTCGCTTCCAAAGGTTGTCCGCATGGTTAGTGTCGATGATATTGGGCAAGGCAGCGAATCGCTCCGAATTCTCGGGGTGCGTTGGCTGCCTACAGCGGCCGCTGCGTCCACTGTTACCGAGGATGGCAAACTAGTGTCGGGAGACGAAGAAGACGGCGAGAAGCAGAAGCAGAATGCCCAGCAGGATGAGGAGAACCAACGAGACGACGGCGTGGACGGCACGCAGCCGGCAGACGGCATGGCTGCCGAGGATGGTGATTTTGTCAATCTCGAGGTGGCGTTTGCTTACCGGACACGATCAAGTTCGAAATCACTAAAGGAACGAACGAAGGACATGCACCTGTGCCTGGCGTTTTATCTTCCCGGCAACATAAAGTTCCCCGTCTGGGTAGATCTTCAGGGCCTCATTGGGACCATGAGAATGCGTCTCCAACTGACTCCTGACCCTCCCTTCTTTGCCCTCTGCACCTTGACGTTCCTAGGTCAGCCCAAAGTTGATCTTAGCTGCGTGCCTCTCAGCAAGCATGCCCTGAATATCATGGATGTGCCCCTCACCAGCAAGTTCGTCCAATCATCCGTCGATGCCGCCATGGCACAATATGTGGCACCGAAGAGCCTTACACTAGATCTGAAGGACATGCTGGCCGGCGATGACTTCAAAAAGGACACCATCGCAAAAGGTGTCCTTATGATCAACATTAAGCGAGGGTACGACTTCAAAGTCAGCGACTCGGGTATCCCTGTGATCAAGGATGGCGGATCAGATCCGTACGTCTCCGTTGGATGGGCCAAATTTGGCAAAGTAATCTGGAGCACGCGCGTTTTGGTATCAGAAATGGAGCCGTGCTGGGACGAGACGTGCTTCTTGCTCGTGACTCCGGAAGAAGTCAACATTGACGAGAGGCTACGACTACAACTGTGGGACTCGGACCGCTTCACTGCCGATGACGACCTGGGTCGCATTGAAGTGAATGTCAAGGACATCATGCGGAACGAGGAATCAGACGGTAGAATGTGGCATCGACGAGATGGCTTCCGGGCGCTCAAGTCCGGTGATAATATGCCTGGTCAACTGGAGTGGTCCGTTGGGTTCTTCTCCAAGACGAGACTCCAGGAGGACCAGTTCCGATCACAGAGTTTCGATCCGCAGGTGCGAACGATGGAGCAGCTCAAGGCGAGGGTCAACGAAAGCTGCGAGCGCAAGCTCCGCGAAACGATGTTCAAGGAAGGTCAGAGCGACCGTGACCAAAGTGAGCTAGAGCAGCAAAAATCACAAGAGCTCAAGGCATGGCAAGACGCCATGATTATTTCAGCACCTCCCCCAGAGGGCTATCCCAGTGGTATATTCAGCATACAGATCCACAACATCACTGGACTCGAGCTTGGCCGGCTCAGTAAAGAAAAGGCCGACAAAGAGGCGGAGGCCAGCGACGAGGAGGAGACAGGCGATGGGCTCCCCAGCTCGTACTGCACCATCATCATCAACCACCGCAAGACTTTCAAGACGAGAACCAAGCCGCAAAATTCGAAGCCTTTCTTCAACGCCGGTTGCGAACGGTTCGTTCGCGATTGGCGGGACTGTGAGGTTTTCATATCAGTCCGGGACTCGCGTGTGCACGAGGACGATCCTTTACTGGGTATGGTTCATCTTCCATTGTGGGATATCTTCAAGGAACGCTCTCAGGTCATGGGTCACTGGCCTCTTGCAGGCGGTGTCGGCTATGGAAAGATCCGATTGTCGATGGTCTGGCGAAGCGTTCAGCTGCATGCGCCATCAAACTTGCTAGGCTGGGAATACGGAACTCTGGAAGTCAAACCGACTGCCACGAGCGTGGACTGTCCGGAACATCTAAGAGATGCGAAGCTCAAGCTGCGATCATCTCTAGGTAAGGGCAAGATGTACTCCAAGAGTGACAAGCTAGAGTGGCAGGCCAAGAAGGACGAGAGCCTTTGGCTGCCCACACACAACCGATACAGCACATGCGTATCGGTTGCATTCAAGACCAAGAATAAGATTGGCGATGATACAGCAGCGTTCTGCGTTCTCTGGTTGAAGGATCTGTCCGACGAGGAAGAGCAGGATGTTGAGTTGCCTATCTGGAAAGGCGATTTCAAGCGAGCTACATCGAATTGTCTGGAAAACCCAGGAGAAAAACTCGGTACGCTGAAGTTGAGGGTAATATTCTGGGCGGGAATGGTATGTTGATCCCGGTCCACGTCTGTTGTAGGTGACAAGACTAACCTGGCCGTATGTTACAGGGCAGCGCACATTCGAGTTGGGCGAACGGAAACGAGCACCTCAAAGACGTCGTTGAAGTCATTGACACAGCCCGTGACCAGAAACAAGAGGGCAAGATGGAGAAGAAGGCTGGAGTTGTTGACGAGGATGTTTCAAGCGACAGCTCAAGTTCGTCAGAGGACGAGGACGACGGTATACCAGACGGAAGCGCCGGAGATAAGCAGGGCCCCATTGATCGGGTCCGGGATTACAACAAGCGCAAGAAGGTCCTACACCGACAGCATCGGGGTGTCATGCAGTGGAAGGTGAGTTGTTATGTTCACGTGCTTGAGACATGTATGTTGACAGCTTTCAGGTCCCTCGAACAGCCAAGTGGATGAAAAGCAAGCTGGACAAAGCCCAGGGAAGCGTGACGGGCATTTTCGACCGGAACAATAAGGGGACTGGCATCGAAACAGAGGCATAAACGAAAGAGCGATGAGTGCTTCTTGTTGAGCTGGAGGGAAATCTAAAGGGAGAAGGGCGGAGTTGTGTGTTCGGCCATCGATGCTGGACATCATGAGCACGTTGAATGCAGGGGTCATTGGGAGTATATTGCTTCAAGAGTTGGTGCTGAAGCTCGATGTAAGCGGCTATGTGATATGCGGAAATGTATGTGTCAATGAACCAGGCAGTATGCAATCAACACGATGAAATGTGTAAGACCAACTGCGCACGAGCACAGCAACGAACGACAGCTGCTACAACAGCAGAATGGAGTGGTATCAGTGCGGATGGTCAGGTATGTGGGATAACACGCAAGTCGAGGAGCAGCGGCGACGGCGTCGAGCACCGCCAGCAGACAACGGGTGGCTGAGACTGCTCGCCCACGGCCCCGCGGCCGCCGGCTCGATCCGCTGCTGCTTCTACTTCTCGGCGTCCGCGCGGTGGGTCGTCGCGGCGCTGCGTAAGAAGAGGCTGGACGCAGCGGAGAGGCTTGTGCGGCACGAGGCCGATGAGGGCAGTGGGGCCGGCGGCCAGGCCGGGCCAAAGCCACCATTTGGACGTTCATTAATACCAGACCACAGAATTTGAACTGCAGGCGATATCTTGTCTGTATTCCTATTGGGGGTCTATCCTTACATGCCTGCCTACCCCGGCATAACTTCCATTTATGGCACTACCCTACAGTGCCGGTGACTCTTCCTGTCAGCAATGTACATAAGCTGAACCTGTCCATCAAAGGATTCATTTACGGCGCCCGAGGGCCCCGAGCAGTCAAGTCCGCTATCCAAACAGCACAAAAGTCCGCTCGGTCCGCCTCGACCAGGATCCAGTTGGAATAGAGTCTTGGCCGTGGGAGGTCATATATAACGTAGGCTAACTCAGGCGATCTGCATGAATAACAAAAAACGGCCATCAACGGGCAGTATGGCGACCTCAAAAGCTGACCGCCAGTACGACATCGTCCTCCTGGGCGCAACGGGCTACACCGGCAGGCTGACTGCTAGTGTCATCGCCGAGCAGCTACCTACGAATCTGAAATGGGCTATTGCTGGACGTTCGAGGAGCAAGCTCGAGAGCCTTGCTAAAGAGCTGCGGGAGATCAACCCGGACCGGCTTCGGCCTGGTAAGCCCTTGCTCGATTTCCCCAACTAGACCACGTCGCTTACATGCGGACACGCAGCGATCGAGGTGGTGTCGTTCGACAGCCAAGATGAGCTAGATGCCCTCGTGAAGAGGACAAAGGTCTGCATCAGCCTCGTGCTATACCTCAAGGTCGGCACAATGGTGGTAAAGAGCTGTGTCGAAAACGGCACCGATTACATCGACTGGTCAGTGTCCTCTCACGATTTCCCAATCTCATACTGACCCTGCATTTACAGCGACCGCGGTTCGGTCCGCGCAAAGCAGTGGATCGATACCTACCACGAGCAAGCAAAGGCGACTCGTGCAGCTGTGAGTCAGCCTCTTACGGACCCCGTAGTCTTGCCACGGCAGGCTGACCTGTTCCACCCTGCGCAGCTTATTCTTGGTGCCGGCTATTGGATTGGTCCCCACGATCTCATGGTCTGGACAGCGGTCCGTGAACTGACCAAGCAGACGTCGCTGAAGACGAGAGAGGTCATCTTGACGAACAAGATTGACGTGCCGATTGACGTCAGCGGCGGTTCCGCAGAGGACTTTAGCGACGCCCTGGCCCACGGCAGCCAGTTGAAGATGGAGTCGCAGGATCCGTGGTATATTTCTCCCATGCGCGGCGCGGAGGTAGTTAAATCATCGAGCATCATCGGCACACGGCGCGACGCACACCTTGGCCTGCTCGTCGACACCGCCCTCGGCGGCGTGGACAACCGCATCTTCATCCACCGCACCTGGGGCCTCCTCGGCGGCAGCCAGGGCTACGGGCCCAACTTCCGCTACAACGAGTACGACACGGCCGCGTCGACCTTGGGCGCCATCCTGAAAGTGCTCCAGGTGGCGCTGCTCAACGTGCTGCTGTCGAGCCAGCTGCTCTACCACTACGTCCTGCGGCCGACGTTGCCGAGCACGGGCGACGGGCCGGACCTGACGGCGCAGAAGAAGGTGCACAAGATTGGCATGGAGGCCGTGGCCATCGCGGACGGCGACGCGACCAAGAGGGCGGCGACGAGCTTCGAGTTCCCGGGCGGGACGTACTACATGACGGCGGTATGCATGGCGCATGGGGCGGCGAGCCTGCTGTACTCGCGGAAGCTGGAGGGCGGCCACGAGGGCGGGCTGCTGACGACGGCGTGTCTGGGGCAGGACCTGGTTGATCGGTTGAGCGCGGCCGGGGCCAAGTTTGAGACCAAGATGGTGTAGGACGGTGCTGAGTGAAGACTGTGGGTTGATGCCTCCGTCTTGCTGCAGCGTCTCGTAGTTTAGACCGTTGGATCAGTAATCCGCGACTGCAGATGGTAGTTTGTAAAAGTGCGTCAATTGAATCATTTGTCTCCAAGTCGTCATGCTTTGCTTTGGGACGGAATGGGGTGCTGGGACAGTTGGTGCTGGCTGGGCTTTGGCGCTGATGATTAGGTGAAGGCTTTAGCGAGATTTACCCCCACGGGCTTCCCCAGGTCAGGTGGCCTGAAAACCTCAAGGTGAGCGTTGATCGACTATCGAGGCCCTGTGCGTGGGCTAGAGCCTAGGGGTCAGTCAACGCTAGATCCACGATTCCCTCTCCCTTTTCACCTTCTCATCCATCACTGTCTGCCAGTTTCGCTCGCTTCTCGTGGTTTGCCTCCTTGGTTTTCTACAATATTTCTGGAGTTCTGTGATTACCGTCCCTTCATCTCCCTTTTCGCCCTCGCCAATACAGCCTGGACAGGACCTAGCTTTGCTTTGCCTTATTTTGCTTCAACCCTCACCCCTCTGCACCGGCCCTGCCATCGATCTTTCAGCATAGTTGACGGCTTCCGCTGTTATTTTTACACCAATCTCGTTCTCCTTGATTCGGATTTTCGGCGCATCACCCGTTTGCTGGCTCGATTGAGCAAGCCGCAAACCCGTCGATATGGCCACATTCTTTCGCTGGTACGGGACGGTTCCCTTAGCGCAGGGCCGCTGAAGCCTGTTTGCGAAAACCCTTGTTCCTGACCATCTCGACTCCAGGTACAACGCCAAATTGGCCGCCCGTCCCCTCTTCACGTCGAGCGTCACGACCGCCGTGCTGTTCGCGACCGGCGATGTCACGGCCCAGCAGCTCGTCGAGCGGCGAGGCGCCAAGGCCCATGACCTCACCAGGACCGGCCGCATGGCCCTGTACGGTGGATGTGAGTCGCCTAACTACTTACCCTGCATCACTCTGCACATAACCCAACTGACGGTGGGAGCGTAGGCGTGTTCGGACCCGTGGCTACCACCTGGTTTGGACTCCTGTCTCTCAAGGTCGTTATGAGGAACAAGCGCATTGAAATGCTCTCGCGCGTGGCCTGCGACCAGCTGCTCTTCGCGCCCGTCATGATCGGAGTCTTCCTCGGCAGCATGGCCACCATGGAGGGCCAGAGCGCCCAGAAGCGGCTCGAGAAGACGTGGTGGTCCGCGCTCAAGACCAACTGGATGATCTGGCCATTCGTCCAGATGATCAACTTCTCCTACGTGCCGCTGGCGTACCGGGTGCTGTTCGCCAACGTCATATCCATCGGCTGGAACAGCTACCTGAGCTGGGTCAACAGCAAATAGGTGCGTCGAAGCACGGGGCGAGCTGCAGCTGCGAAAGCCGAGCCGAGCCGCCGCGGGACCGAGCTCTGTCTGAGGGCCGGAGCTGCCACGACCCTTTTTGCTTGACATTTCTGTTTTTGTAGATGATTACGGGCTCAGGATACACAAAAGATAGACACGCTGGAGTTTATGCCTGCCCTTTCAACGTAGACCTTTGCTAGACGTCGACAGGACACTCTAATTGAACAATGAGAAGAAGAGGATAGAGTTGTTGGGTGATATGGACGGTGACAAGGGCTTCCTCTTTCCGACAATGCAGAATAGTCTTGCTTGCAACGGGACACGTCAACTACTATTGAGACTTGCACTGGTTATTGCCTGCCTGCCTGCCTTGATCACGATCTTGTGTGCCGAAGCCAGGGTCATGTGCATGCGGCCAGCTGACTGGGCGGCGTTAACTGCAAGGCAACGAACGATGCTGTTGAAGGGGTTGCATCCGCTGACGTAGGGCCGAGTTCACCCAAGCTTTGTCTCATCCAAGGAGAACATAAGCTCAGTGTCTAATTGTTGAACAACCAATATGTTTGCTGCCATTTTGCTGTTCGAACCGAAGCTTATCAGCTCATGAACAGCCGAAGTGGCTCTGCCGCCTACGTGATCCGACGTCGCTGCCTTAGGCCACAAACAGGTTAGCGCCCATGCGCCGAGCCTGTGCAGGCTCTACCGACCTGCCCCTGCGGTCAAATCCTTGGTTTGACGCTCTGCAACACCGACATCAACAAGGACTTGACGGAGCCTCCTCCCCTCAGTCCTCCTCACTCCCTCCTCCTCCACCCCTTCTGCTGCCGTCCACTGCCCCAGTGTGCGCCCGGCGACAACATGCTGCCCTCCTCGGTGCGGCGCGTCGTCTCCTCCGCCCCTCAGGTAGGCCTGGCTTCGTGCCTCGTCTCCGCCCCGAAAGCCGTCGCCTCTACCGCTCCCATCTTTGTCGGCCGCCACCAGCGACGATGCTCGTCCTCGAAGCCCTCGAGGTCTGACAACGGATCGAAAGATGTCGCCGCGGGCTCCTCTGTGCCGGCTTCGGCCACCACGCGCAGAGACGGCAAGACGGGCGGCGAGAGCCGGAAACGAAAGAACAAAGAAGCCGCGCAAAAGCCTTCCTCCTTCAGCAATCTTCCCAGCGTCCCCAACACCCACCACATGTCCCAAGAAGGTGAGAATCGTCCTCGGATTTCTTCTAGAATGATTTTAAGGGCTGACCGTGTCTAGCTCTTGGCCTGTCGAGCTTTTTCTCGCTGCACCGACCTATATCCGTAACTGAGACGATGCCTCGATCTGTGACGGATGAACACTTCGCCTCCATCTTCAACCAGCGTACCAGGGCGAGTAAGCTGGCGGAAACCCAGTCTACCCTCTCCCACACCATCGATCAGCTGGAAGGCCCAATGGCACAAATGACGATTGGCGGACAGCAAAATGACGTGAACGATGGCATGCAACGGGTTGAGATCAAGACTCTCGATGGGTCCGAATCCAGCATCTACCTTCAAGTCGACGCCATGTCGGGCGAGTTCCTGCCATTCCGCCCGCCACCGCTGCCTTCAGCCCAGTCCAGCGCCGAAGCCCACCGGGCCGCCACTGAAGTCGACACGGCCGACGATACGCCCCAGCACCGGATGTACAAGGCCATGTTCACCATCGAGGAGTCGATGCAGCCGGACGGCGAGGTGCGCATCGTCGCCCACAGCCCCCGCATCATCCACGACCAGCAGCCCAAGAGCTTCCTCGAGCGCCTCGCCCTGCGCCAGATGCGCTTCGACGAGTCCCGCCGCGGACAGGGCATTTACGCCATCAGCGTCAAGCGACAACGAAAGCTCAGGATGAAGAAGAAGAAGTACAAGAAGCTTATGAAGCGGACGAGGAATCTCCGTCGCAAGCTGGATCGTACGTAATTGTCCCGGTTGGGCCAGACCCGGGGGTTTCCCTTTTTTTTTTTTTTTGCTGTTTTCGGTGGCATTTCAACGGGCTGTTCATTGGTGGGTGTCGAGCATGGCAGCGAGTTCTTCAACCTCAGCATCGGCGTCTCTGCGCCTTGAGACTTCATTATGATAGATTCGCGCAGATAACAGATCATTTATTAGAGATTGAGTTTTCTACGACGACTCGGTCTCAAGGGCAAGACGTAACCGCCCGGCTGTTGCCTCACTGCTCACCTCGCATCGGGTCTTGTAGGATAGGGTATGTTTGTGAGGACGTTATTGTGCTTTACAGACTTGTACAAAAGACGAAATATGAGCTTTTTGGCTGCATCACTTGGCAATTCGGAACCTTTGGACTCATCATGTGTTGACTTGTATGCACTACTATGAGGAGTAACCACGTGAAGGCCTAACGTTGATTAGTGGTGCAGACAAAGGTAGATCGCCGCCTCGCCCATAGATGAACCTGGTCGGTGTACGATCGGAAGGTCTCGGTGAAGACACTGCCCCCCCCCCACATCCAGATTCTCTTATCTCACCGCCCGGCAGAAAAGTCGCAAAGTCCAAAAAATTTGGAAATGTCGGCTCGAGCCCCTCTGGAGATAGTAGCTACAGCGTACGGCAAGTTTCCCAGCCATTGATCGACTGGCAACGCTGCAAAATGCCACGCAAAGAGGCGTAAGTCTACGCCGAAACTTCAAACTTTGATCGTACTAACAACGATGACTTAAGTGACCCGCGAATCCTTTCGCTCATCAAGAATGGCGTCCAGGAAAAGAAGAGAAGCTTCTTCGTTGTGGTTGGCGACCGGGGAAAGGATGTGATAGTCAACCTCTACCACATCCTGACGCGAGTGGATATCAAACACAACAAGTCGATATTATGGGCATACAAGAATAAGCTTCTGGGCTTCACGAGGTTGGTGGTTCTGCTGGCAGTCGCTGGCATGCTTTAGCTTACCAGGGGTAGTCACCGCAAGAAGCGCGAGCAGAAAATCAAAAAGGAAATCAAGCGAGGCGTCCGAGAAGCAAACTCCGAGGATGCGTTCGAGCTCTTCGTCTCCCTCAACAACATCCGATACACCTACTACAAAGAGACGGAGAAGATTCTGGGAAACACCTTTGGCATATGCATCCTGCAGGACTTCGAAGCCATCACGCCCAACATCCTCGCGCGAACGATAGAGACAGTCGAGGGCGGAGGTCTGGTCATCATGCTGCTCAAGGGCATGAACAGCCTGCGGCAGCTGTACAACCTGTCGATGGACGTCCACTCGAGGTATCGAACCGAGGCGCATAACGACGTCGTCGCGCGATTCAACGAGCGCTTCATTTTGTCGCTGGGCAGCTGTGACTCTTGCTTGGTTATCGACGATGAGCTAAACGTGCTGCCCATATCTGGTGGCAAGAATGTCAAGACCCTACCTCCGCCTGATCTGGACCAAGCAAAGACCCCCCAGGAGTTGGAGCTGGAGGGCGTCAAGGAAGAGCATCGGGATCGCGAGCCCGTCGGGTCCTTGATTTCTCTGGCGAGGACCGTGGATCAGGCCAAGGCGCTTCTGACGTTTACGGATGCCATTGCGGAGAAGACGCTGAGGAGCACGGTTGCTCTGACGGCGGCAAGAGGCCGAGGAAAGTCGGCGGCAATGGGCGTCGCGGTGGCAGCGGCGGTGGCGTATGGGTACAGCAACATTTTCATCACGTCGCCCTCGCCGGAAAACTTGAAGACCCTTTTTGAGTTTGTCTTTAAAGGGTTCGATGCACTGGGCTACGCCGACCACGCCGACTACACGATTATCCAAAGCACCAACCCGGACTTCAACAAGGCCATTGTAAGAGTGAACATCCATCGACAACACCGACAGACCATTCAGTACATCCGGCCCCAGGATGCCCACGTCCTCGGCCAAGCTGAGCTGGTGGTCATTGACGAGGCGGCGGCCATCCCGCTACCTCTGGTCAGAAAGCTGATGGGACCTTATCTGGTCTTCATGGCTTCGACCATTAACGGCTACGAAGGTACTGGCAGATCGCTGTCCCTGAAGCTGCTGAAAGAGATGAGGGATCAGTCCAAGTCTTTGGGTACAAACGGCGAGACGGAGATTGCCGACCGATCAACGGGAAGAACTTCAAAATCAGATGAATTCCAGTCAAGCAGGAGGCTGCGAGAGATTACGCTTTCCGAACCTATTCGATACAGTCAGGGCGATAGTGTCGAGAAGTGGCTAAACACTCTACTTTGCCTTGATGCGACTCTCCCCAGAGCCAAGTCCCTGCGCAATGGGTGCCCTGATCCCGCTCAGTGTGAGCTCCTACACGTCAACCGCGACTCCCTCTTTTCCTTCCACCCCGTCCCCGAAAAGTTCCTACAACAAATGGTTGCGCTGTACGTGGCGAGTCATTACAAGAACTCGCCCGACGACTTGCAGCTCATGAGTGACGCTCCCTCGCATGAACTTTTCGTGCTGGTGCCTCCAACGTCAGACGATACCGGCAGACTACCTGAACCGCTTTGCGTGATTCAGGTATCGCTGGAAGGAAAAATCAGCAGAGAGAGCGTGCTGAACAGTCTTAGCAGAGGTCAGAGACCGCACGGTGACTTGATTCCCTGGCTCGTGAGCCAGCAGTTTCAGGACGAGGATTTTGCCTCGCTGTCGGGTGCTCGTGTCGTACGAATAGCAACAAATCCCGAGTACATGTCCCAGGGATATGGTACCAGGGCTCTTCAGCTGCTTGTGGACTATTACGAAGGACGGTTCACAAACCTTTCCGAGGACGATGACCAAGTGATGGAAGAGACAAGCAGGAGGCTGACTGATGCCGAACTGGCCGGCACGACGCTTCTAGAGGAGGATCTCAAAGCTCAAGATCCTAGAAAAATGCCTCCTTTGTTCTCCAAGCTGGACCAGAAGCGGCCGGAGAAGCTCGACTACATTGGCGTAAGCTACGGTCTGACACAGCCTCTACACAAGTTTTGGAAGAGGGCGAGCTTTTCGCCCGTCTACCTGCGACAAACAGCGAATGATCTTACCGGCGAGCATACGTGCGTCATGCTCAGGACATTCGAGAACGCAGACGACACTGCCTGGCTGGGCGCCTTCTCGCGCGACTTCCAGAAACGCTTCTTGTCACTGCTATCATACCAGTTCCGGGCATTCTTACCCTCGACAGCAGTCAGCATAGATGCGTCGGCTACCGCCGGGGCGCAGCTGGACACGACCGAGGTGCAACCCCTGGACAAGGCTGAGCTCGACAGACTGATGAGTCCTTTTGACCTAAAGAGGCTGGAGTCATACTCAAATAATATGCTCGATTACCACGTCATTCTCGACCTGGTACCGACCATCGCCATGCTCTACTTTACTGGCAGGATAAAATCAAGCGTCAGCTTGACGGGAGTACAGCAGTGTATCCTCCTGGCCATCGGGCTGCAGCGCAAGGACCTGGACGCCATCTCGCAGGAACTCAACGCGCCTGTGCCCCAGCTCATGGCCATGTTCATCAAGATCATGAAAAAGGTGACGACGCACTTTGGTGCGTTGGTGTCTAATGCTGTGGCTGCTGAACTCCCTCAGGCGACCAACATCGGCGTCAGCCGAGCAAACGCCAGCGGCGTGCACGACGATGAGGTCGTGGACGAGAGATTTGTTCCGCTGCAGACATCACTGCAGGATGAGCTGGAGGAGGGTGGCGACGAAGCTCTGCAGACACTACGGCAAAAACAGAGAGACTTGATCAACTCTCTACCCCTCGATCAGTAAGTTCGCCACCCCTAGTACACACCGAAAGCGTTGTTATGCTAACCGTGACCTGAAGGTATGAGGTTGAAGGGGACGCGCCGGCGTGGCAGGAGGCCGAGAAGCTGGTCCGCAGCGCAGCCAAGGACGGCAAGGCGAACCCGGTGGTCAGTGTCAAGTCGGCCAAGCAGAAGCGCAAGGCAGGACAGACGGCCAGCGAGGTCTACGAGGAAGTCTTTGGGGACAAGAGCCACAAGAAAGCTAAGAAAGGGAAAAAGGACAGGTCATAGAGCCTTGAGGGCAATGAACATGTATTTCTCGGCGTTGCAGGGCATTTGGTACCTGGCTCGTTATCTTAGACGCATTGTATTGATCTATAGAAACTTGCATCATGCTGAAGTATGGCTACATGCGTGAACATTGCCAGAGCCAAGTACCGTGGTTGGGGCCCGTGGATAATCATGTGGACTTTCTGTACGAATCTCTCCGAATCCTTCTAGGACTCCGAATAGTACTAGGAACCCAGCATATCATGACAGGATACGAATTGCCCATTGATGGAATCACAACTCTCAGCGTCTCCCCATATTCCCCAGGAACCACGCCGAGACAGGGGGGCGAAGGGCCGTGGGGGCTATTCTGGAGTACGTGGGGGCCAACGCAGCACCGTGGGGGAGGGTTTCTGCAGACCCCCCTACCTACCTCCTCCACCAACCTCACACGGCCAACTGCACCAAACCCTCAAAGCGTCGCCGCCCGCGCGAGACCGGCCCCAGCGCTAACCTCGCGCCATCGTCGAAAGCCCCAACGAAGGCTACCATCGTACTAGGGGAAACTAGTATGGGTTTGGGAATGAGGGGAGAGGGGAGAGGGGGGGGAAGTCGGTCAGCGGGGGGATAGCTTCCACCGTCAGTGTGGGGGAGAGAGGGCGACGGAGGGCAAGGAGTACGAGCGAAACCAGAATTCGTACGACATAGTGATTCGAAGAGGGCAGCGCGCCGGGTTGACGGACGGGTGCGGGCATTAGAAAAGGGGACGTCTCTCTTTCCGACCATCCTCGTTCTTTACTTTATCCCATTCTCTTCTACCCGTGTCCGAATCCCCCTTCCTGCCAACCGCGACAGTACCTCCTCGCCCTTTTTTCCTCCTCCAGAGCTTCAGAGAAACACCGTCGTCATGGCCAAGATAAAAGCCGTCGAGTACTTCCGCGTCAAGCCGCGGTGGCTGATGGTCAAGATCACCGACGAGAACGGCGAGTACGGCTGGGGCGAGGCGACGCTCGAGGGCCACGATCTGGCCGTGGAGGGAGCCCTAGACGAGATGGTTCCCCGAATCATCGGCCTCGAGGCAAAGTACGCCCTCTCCCCTTCTCCGCTTTCCCGAAGCTTTTACAGCCACCAAGAAACTCAATTGGATGCTAACCGCTGTGTCCGTCCTGGCTAGCAACATCGAGCATGTCTGGCAGCTCTTCTGGCGTCTTGGCTTCTACCGCGGCGGCCCCGTCTTCATGTCCGCCCTGTCCGGCATCGACATTGCGCTGTGGGATCTGAAAGGTACGCTTCCGGGCACCTCGCGCCCTGCCTCCCTCCGCTCTTTCTCGACCAAAAGGAATATTCAGAGGAATGAGGAGGCGGGGAAGTGGTCACGCGACGGAACTAAAAAGCTGACTCGTCTTTTTTTCTTTTTTTCCTCCTCTTGCAGGCCGTGTTCTTAAAGTACCAGTCTACGAGCTCCTCGGCGGCCAAGTCAGGAACAAGGTGCAGGTGTACTGCTGGATCGGAGGAGATCGGCCAGCTGATGTCGAGGTTGCCGCGTGAGTTGAACCCCCCCTTCCCCCCCTCCTCGGCGTGCATAACTATGCCCGAGGCCACATGACGAAAAGAAAACAAGACGTCTCCTAACAATTGGTGGAAAATCATACAGCAAGGCTCGTATCGCGCAAGGACTCAAGTGCGTCAAGATGAACGCCACCGAGGACGTCAACTGGGTCGACTCGCCCAGCGTGCTGCAGGCCACCGTCGAGCGGCTCAAGGCGGTCAAGGCGCTGGGTCTCGACGCCGGGCTCGACTTCCACGGGCGTCTGCACAAGCCCATGGCCAAGCAGCTGGCCAAGGCGCTCGAGCCCTACAGCCCGCTCTTCATCGAGGAGCCGCTGCTGTGCGAGCACCCGGAGGCCATCAAGCAGCTGTCGAGCCAGGTGTCCATCCCCATCGCCTTCGGCGAGCGCCTCTTCACGCGCTGGGACATCAAGCGCTTCCTCGAGGACGCCTCGGTCGACATCCTGCAGCCCGACATCGCGCACGCGGGCGGCATCTCGGAGACGAAGCGCATCGCCCAGATGGCCGAGGCCTACGACGTGGCCATCGCGCCGCACTGCCCGCTCGGCCCCGTCGCCTTCGCCGCCAGCGTCCACGTCGCCCTGACCTCCCCCAACTTCGCCATCCTCGAGATGAGCCTCGGCATGCACTACAACACCGAGGCCGGCGACGACATCGACCTGCTCACATACCTCAAGGACCAGAGCGTCTTCGACATCCACGAGGGCTACGTCAAGGCCCCCACCGGCTACGGCCTGGGCATCGAGATCGACGAGGACATGGTCCGCAGGATCTCCAAGGAGACGGCCCCGTGGCAGTGCAAGGAGTTTTACGGTCCCGATGGGGGCATTCGCGAGTGGTAGTGCCTGTACGAATATGGAAAAAGCATAGTAATATATACCATGGTCACTAAGTTCACATAATCTCCGTTGCATCCCAAGAGAAAACCCCAGTGGAGAATACAATAGCATAGGTGGCCGGGAGAGTGCAAAGCTTCCCAGTATACGAGGGACGACTTATGCTCATGTTCTAAGCCATACTCCAGTTGAAGGAAATAATGGTCCCACTCGTCACATCAAGTAATACAATACGTGTGCAGTATATAAGATGAAACTTGGGATCACACAAACACCATCGGAACTTGTTAGTAGGTACATCGAGAAATACGTTCAGTCATCCATTCGTGACCTTTACACGAGTGCACCAAATTACAGCATCATAAAATTCTCTTGGTATCGAAACCGTCTCATGCATTGCCCATCACATCGTCATCTATTCATCCGACTTTACCCAAAATATGATACACTCTCCCCCTTTCCCATTCATGTCCATGCCGTTAAAACCCAATCATGACCTTGAGCACCAACTTCCCATCGTCGCCAACTGGTTTACCCGCCGCCGCAAAGGCATCCGTCACCTTATCGAACCCGTCGAAGCGATGCGACACCAGCTTGCCCACGTCGGGCAGCCGGCCGCTGCCGCGGTCCGCCAGCACCGACAGGCCGTAGGGATACGTGTCTGCGTAGCGGAAGACGCCGATCAGGTCGACCTCGCGCAGCGCGGCCGCCGAGATGGGCAGCGTCTGCACAGGGGTGCCCATGCCGATGAGCATGACGGCGCCGCCCGCCGTGGCCGAGTAGATGCTGGCCTGCAGGCACGCCTCGACACCCGTGCACTCAAAGATGATGTCGTACTGCTCTCCGCCGTTCTGCTTCATGAATAGCGCCGCCGTCTCCTGCGCCAGGGACAGCTTGTCGACGGCCGAGTCCGAGGCAGGGCGCTTCCGGGGCACCACGACGCCGGCATCGGCAAAGTTGTTGTCGGTAGCAAAGGTCACGCGGCTGCCCTCGATGTCGGCGATGGTGATGCTGCTGGCTTCCTCGACCCGCAGCATGGCTGCCACGAGCAGGCCCACGGCGCCGGCGCCTATGACGAGGGTGCGGCTGCCCTTGACTTGGCGAGCCCGGCGCACAGCGTGGATCGCAACGCTCAGGGGTTCCAGGAGGGAGCCCTCGTCTAGGCTCACATTGTCCGGCAGCCTTTACGTCCCACCCCCGCAACTGTCAGCCACTGTCTCTATCCTTTGCGTTTCACGAGCGTGCTGTACTCACTTGTGGCACCACTTGGCCGGGTGGTTGATCCTCTCCTGGAGGGTGCCCTGGAAGTGCGGAAAGGACTTGGCCGAGCTGCGGAAGGACATGCCCTTGCAGATGTTGTACCTGCCCTGGGAGCACAGCTTGCACTGGCCGCAGGGCAGACCGACCTCGAGGGCGACGCGGTCGCCGACCTTGAAGGCGTCCTGGCTGTTGGATCCGACGGCGACGACAACGCCGGCCGACTCGTGGCCCAGGGCCATGGGCTCGCGGACGAGGATGTCGCCGTTGCGGTAGTGGTTGTAGTAGTGCTGGTCGGAGCCGCAGATGCCCGTGGCCTTGACGGCGACCTGGACCTCGTCGGCGCCGGGGGCCGCAATCTGGCGCTCTTCCTGTGCCGGAGAGCCCCGATTAGTGTCTTCTTCTTCTTCTTGTCTTGGATCATGTGGGCTCGCGCAGGAGCTGCTTACGATGCGCAAGTCGCGAGGCCCGTGAAGGACGGCCGCCTTGACTGTTTCGGTGGCCATGTCGATGGCTTCTTTTTGTTGTGTTGGGGCGGGTGAGTCAAGTCTTTCAGTTACTAATGGCAGTTTGGAAGCTCCTGCGTTCTTGCCCTGTATACACGTTTACGGTTTTTGACGACTCCATCGGCCCGTGAAACGGAAGGAACCCCCGGGATGGAAATATACTCGAGATCTTCACTCGGTCCCCCTCTCTCTGTCTCCCTCCCGCTTTCGTGTATCCACATTTCAAAGACCCCCAAATTACCTCTCGTGAGCGGGCACGAACCCGTTTGGGGGATAGGAACCTGACGAAACTGATCGTGGCGCTAGACAGTTGCCCCCCTCAGGCCGAGGTTATTAAGCGAATTGGGCACGCTGACTGCCGTGCTAATAAGCGCTCCCACGAAACCAAAGATGTCATACGAGCCCAGCCAGTCACGGACGTTTACTGACGTAACCTTTCCCCGCGAGTTCCCCCATGTAAGAGCCCTTGGAGGGGTAGAAACGGGACGAGGAGGGGTAGGGTCGAAGAAGAAGAAAAAAAAAGGGCCCTTGTCCGTATCTGATTCCGAGTGCATTTTACCGGATTCCCACAACCAGCTCCACTGACCTTGGCCCTGCTTCACCCCCTACCCCCACCATCAACAACTCGTGCAGCAACGACTCCAATTGTCCGGTGCTGACTCGAGCCGCTGTCTTGTGGGTTCAGAAGCGAGACTCTTGGGGTAGTACCATTACGTATTACTTTGAGCCACGCCAGGCTGCACCGCATGGCTAGGCAGGCAATGCTGTGGGCAGCAAAGATGCTCTCGTGACAGCCTCCCCCCACCGGCTTGGGGGTTCACAAAGCAACACCACCATATCAATACAACTCAACAGCGATTTCGAGCTTCGACGGACCTTCCGACACTATGGAGGCTTTCCTGGCACCAGTTCCCTCGCAGCCTTAACCCCCATTCTGGCCTAGATAGGACAGCTACGAGAAATCCCCTGGGGGCTCCCCCGGCCATGTTCCGATCCCCGGCCCCGGAATTTTGGAAGACTCGGGTCGGCTCGGTAAAGTGCGTGCCGAAGTCGTCCCTTGGCGTGCCGCACCTTCAACCATGTGCAAGCTGTCTTGCCTAGCCCATGCTTCTTATAATCTTCTTGTATTTCTATGAAGCAGCCCATCGTATTCCATGGAAGAAGAGGTCGCTACGACATCATCATCTACACTGTTTTTCACTGTTCATATTATGTATTTTGACACTTCCAGCTCGGCAGAACCAAATTCTGTTGTCGGAGCTTGAATGGGGGTCACTCTCCTCCTCGAGGTGGGGGCATGAGGGGCTTTTAGAAGGCCTTATGTCACAGTCGAGTCTAGAAGATGATGAAGGTCGTAGAAAGATCATGCCAACGGCCTGGTGTAAGAAGAACTGCTTTGTTCTCTCATTCTTTGATATTTCTTCTTCACTCCAACACCGCTTTGCCCTGGCCAATTTGGCATTCCTACCGTGACCATGTCTTGTAAGACCAACCCACGCCACGACTCATGGTTGCCGCAACTAACATGTCAAAACTCACAGCCAAACACTTCTCCAACGACCCCGTGGCCCTCGTCAACGCCGGCCTCCGTGCTGCCACATTCACCAACCCGTCTCTCCACTTCGATCCGACGCACAAGGTCGTCTCCTTACGCTCCGCCGCTTCCCAGCCAACCGTCGCGCTTGTGTCAGGGGGTGGCTCCGGCCATGAGCCCTCCTTCGCCGGCTTCGTCGGCGAGGGCTTCCTTACCGCCGCCGTCGCAGGTTCCGTCTTCGCTTCACCCTCGGCCGAGCAGGTCTTCCGCGCCGTAGAAGCCATCGGCACCGACCAGCCAGATCGCGGCGTGCTCGTCATCATCATGAACTACACCGGCGACATGCTGCACTTTGGCATGGCCGTGGAGAAGGCCCGCGCAGCAGGCATCAAGGCCGATCTGCTCGTTGTTGGCGATGATGTTGGCGTCGGCAGAAGCCGAGGTGGCCGAATCGGTAGACGAGGACTGGCTGGCACCGTCCTCGTGCAAAAGATTGCCGGCGCTGCTGCTGCTGGAGGGTAATATTCCTCTCTCCTGAATACCCGCCGACCTATTTATTGACTCTCCTTAGCGCAAGCCTCGAAGAAGTTCGCAGAATCGCAGGTCTTGCTGGCGACAACCTTGCAACTGTCGGTGCTTCCCTTGCACACGTCCACGTTCCTGGTCGCCAGGTTACCGCTGATGAGCTCGGCGATGCCATCGAGATCGGCATGGGCATCCACAACGAGGAAGGCTTCGGCCGTGTCACCACTACTCTCTCTGGCCTCGTGGAGACCATGCTCAAGCAGCTTCTCGACCAGTCCGACAAAGACCGTGCATACATCCAGCTGAGCCCCGGCGAGGAGTTTGTGGCCATGGTCAATAACCTGGGGGGGATAAGCGTGCTGGAACTTGGCGCCATCACTGCTGAGGTCGTCGACCAGCTTTCCACCACTTACAGCCTTCGGCCCAGCCGTCTTCTCAGCGGCACGTACATGACAAGCCTCAATGGTTTGGGCTTCAGCATCACTCTGCTCAAGGTCGCCGACAAATCATTCCTATCCCTCATCGACGCTCCTGCCGACGCAGCAGGATGGTCGGCTCCTGTGCAGCCCAAGAACTGGGCAAATGGCATAGACACCAGCAAGCCCGAGCCCAGTCAGCCCAAGGCCGGGTCTGACACACAATCTTCAACCCCTAGCAATCTTCAGCGTTAGTTCCTCGCTCATGGCAATGCGTGGCATCAACCTGAAACTGACTTCGCATCCAGTGGACGCCCAGGTCGCACCGAACAAGTTACGCGCCGCGTTGAAGAGTCTCATCGACGCGGAGCCCCAGGTTACCAAGTACGACACGGTTGTTGGCGACGGTGACTGCGGACTCTGCCTCAAAACTGGTGCCGAAGCCGTCCTCAAATACCTCGACTCCCCCGCCGCTACCGCCTCGCAATCCGACGCCCTCCGACTTGTTCGTGACATTGCCCAAGTCGTCGAACAGAATATGGACGGCACCTCGGGTGCCCTCTACGCCATCTTTGTCAACTCTCTAGCAGCTGGTCTCCAGGCCGCTGTTGCAGGCCAATCCCCGCAGCCAGCTACGCCTCAGATCTGGGCCGCGGGGTTGAAGGCTGCTCTGCTCAGCTTGGGCAAGTACACGCCAGCTCAGCCCGGAGACCGCACCGTCATCGACGCGTTGGTGCCCTTCGTCAACACCCTCGCCGAGACCCTAGACGTCAAGCGGGCTGTTGGTGCCGCAACCCAGGGGTGCGAGTCCACCAAGGGAATGAAGGCCAGCCTTGGTCGTTCCGTATATGTCAGTGTTGAGGGGTGGAACGCATGTCCAGACCCAGGAGCATATGGCTTGGTGAAGCTTCTTGAGGGATTCGTGTAATGAAGAAAGATTCGAGTCGTTGAATTTGTAAATATTAGGGGATTCAGCAGACCGGTCAAAGGAATCAGGCCTTTTGAATACCACATCATAGTTCACATGCTTGCTTCAAGATTCTGAACGGCGACTTTCGAGTCAAGGACGCAATTCTTAGCTTTGGATGGTTTTATCTGACTTCTGACAGATCCGTAACAGACCTGGCATGTCTTGGGGTTGTTGAGTGCCAAAAAGCCATCTTGTGCTCCTTTTCACAGGGCAACGCTTGAAGTCCTCTTGACAACAATCGTCGTGTTAGTAGTGCCGTTGTACAAACACACGATTACGGGGCCGGAGAAAACAAAGGATAGAGCCATGCAGTAACGGATAGCAACTTTTTTTTCCCCTGAACGCTGATTGACTGCTCTTGTCACAATTACCGAGGGGAAAAAGCAATGTTAACCGCCGAGGGGCTCAGCTCCTACCCTGCACGTTGAACCGATAACTTCAAGTGATGGCTGGGATCCTGCCAACCTCTTCTTGCTCATCACAAATCACGACTCTTATAGACACGATTGCGGGACTCTTGGCCGATTATTTTGTTCCGGAATTAAAACTAAGACGCTGCCGCTCCGCTCATCAAGGCCTGATGAAGCCCCAAAGTCCCCGAACCACCCGCATCCATTTTCATATTACCGCCCATTAATGCCTCGGAAAACGCCCAATCCCATCGTGTCATCATCGAAAACTCTCGTACTTGTTCAGTGCCCCTTGGAAGGCCAAGGCGGCTACTGGCTCTGCCTGGATATCTTTTCGCCCCAGTCCCTTGCCGCCTGTGCGATATGCGTCGCTGCCAACTCGATACGCCGTGCCCGTCCCTCAAGACTGTGGTCTCTTCCTACGCCTGAAGGTCTTTTGAGCTGTGCAATCATCTCAAGCACGGCCATGTGATCAACGACGCGGTCAGGGTCGTCCATGGGTCCGACCTCGCTCTTTGCACTGATGGACGGGGTTCTTCTTCCTGACGCGTTGCAAACATGGGACATGCCGTCGTACAGGCAGTTGCTGCATGGGCCTGCGTCATGGCCTTGCCGGACCTGATCCGGAGCTACGACGCAGAGAGGCGATATGCCCTGACCAGCTCGGCAATGGCTGCAGCGTCGTCCAGGTCCTTGCTCGGCGCCATGCTCGTATAACATGATGGCTTCCATGATGGCAAGGCTCGAGGTCAAAGGTGGCTCTCGCCAACGCCATCGACCCCACCTCCTTCGCATCGGCAACGCGGACAAGGAGTCAATGAGCTGTGAGCGTGACTGCATCGTTGACAGCTGGGGGATCTCGTCGAAGACACAGAGAGCGTGGATCCTCGTTGTGGTTTGATCCATTCCATCCTCGGCCAAGGTGGCAGCGTCTTCACTGGTCCAATGATGGCTTTGCGACCGTTCTTGGCTATTCCGACCTTCCTCGACATCATACTCCATTTCGAGCTGGATTTGGTGCATGGAACGGCTTTGAATGGATGGCGATGGGCTGGGCAAGGGGTGGTCGCGGAGCAGCGGAGGCAATTTCAAGGACGGATCACCCATCTGGGCTCGGGCCAAAGCAGGGCTGCCGTCTCTGGAAGTGTACCCACCGCGAGCCATGTCTTGGAATTCTCGTGAGTTCAGAGAACTTTAATCAGCGAGGCCGAGACTCAACCAGCAGGGCTCGCGCAAGCATAAGACGACGGAGGAGTGTACGGCAGAGCCAGAGCCGGCAGGTCGACCCGGCAAAGGGGTCGGGGATCGCCCTGACTTATAACACACGGGCACGCACCGCATGTTCGCTTGTGTGCGTGGGGGAAACCTGGAGAAGGGTAATGATTTGATAACCGGGAAGCATCCTCAGCTATATTTGGACAAGTGTGCCCGCCGTCGACGGGGACGCCATCCGAACGGGTCCGCCGACGACTAGTCGTTGTCTCGAAGTGCCAAAGACCAGGGAAACCGGCGCCGGCGTTGACACCGGATCATATGACGATGGACCGACCCAGTGTCAGTTGACTGCTGGAAAGCCCGGCCCTGCAACCCAACGTTTACAAGATACGGGAGAGACGGTCTTGACCTTGACCCAGCTTCCGGGTCCACCGCAGTCCTGCCGATAAGTCAAAAACGACCCTGTGGCGATCGGCTCCCTTCCAGAAGGAACACGTCCACGCAGAGACTCGCCGGAGATATTGTGGATCGATGGATTCAGGTTGGGGCTGTGTGTGCATCGCTCCGTTTTCGAGGGACTAATCCGTGGGGGAGGGTACCGGAATCTCCTGCTACCGCCAATCTTGGTCTGGCTGCCTCCATCCACCGGTGGGGGGAGACCGGGAAGAGCCCGGATCCAAGGGGGGTTTTGCGGGGTATAACACGATCTTGGCTGCCCAGGTCTCGCGTGACTTCTCCTACTGCCATGGTTCCTTTGCACTGTTGACAGGCACCAGGTGGGTTGCTTAGTGCTCTACCGACGGGGTCAACCCCGTTGGCGTGAATCCCACGAGCTGTCTCGACCACCTAATCGGACTAGGCTGCAGCGTGGCCTGCAGCGAATCGCGCGTCTATACCTCCATCACCATGCGCTGGCTCCGTGGGCTTGGCCATTGGGGCAACTACGGAGAGCTCAGAGCCAGCTACCGTACGTGCAAGATATGCAAGCATCCATGCTCCGCAGTTGCTGCAACAGCCGAGTGGGAGGCAAGGCGTTTGCAGTTCGGTTTGGAGCTTCCTTGAGCTTCCAGCTGACGTGTGGATAACCAACACGCACAAGTATCCCACCCGTGGCTTTCCGAGTCTCCTATCCTCCCCCACCTTATTCCCAGCGTCCGACTGCGAAGCCATCGTGTATCCACTCGAAATGTTGCTAAAGCTTGCACCTGAAAGCTCGGGCCCAGAGCCAAAGCCCTTGACGAGACTCACTACCTGGTTCGGAGATGGATGCTGCTACTGCTGCTGCTGCTGCTGCTGCTGCTGCTGCTGCTGGGACATGTAAACAGCGTCGCAAAGTAGTTGCAGCGGCATTCTGAAGAGAAAGACGCTCCGGTATAAGCATGTGGAGACCGGAGGGGAGCTGGCTATGTCTTGCGGCGAGGAGATGATGAAAAGCACAAAGGCATACGGGACGAACCCCCAACTTCGAGTACAGCCGGGGATGAAGGGCGGAGGAGAGAGGATGGATCGCAACACTGACAGCCTAATATGCCAAAATCCCTCGAGATGCTAGAGTCCCATCGAGTCGAACAAGTGTTTCTTTGTGAGAAACAACAGTGGCGGTAGCTTGCTTGGTGCACTGGCAGGCCACCGACGTACCTGGAAAGGGCTCATGTGACCACCTCGGCCATGGCCAGTCACCTTCAGACTTGTCGGCTGTGTAGACTAAACACCAAGAACCGTCACTGAAGCCGGAGGTGCACCAACGGCACGAGGGCGGTTCAGGCCGAGCATTTACGGTAGGGGGAAAGCGCGCTGTGGCTGGGGATTTGACGAGAAGCCTCGTGACGGAGCCGCTTGATCGTCCTCGAGGGGATCCCAAAGACCTTAGTGAAGGTACATGAAGGTGAAGCAGCCTCGAGTCCCCCCTTTCACCGTGACCCATCGCCTCACCTCGCCCCCCCTACGCATGCGCTGCCGCCCTGCCTCTCACTTTCATCCTGGCAGGGAGTGAGTCGCGTATCATCAGGATTGTAGTGGTGCACCTGACCACGAAAAAGGGGAAACCGGTCAGCGCCGTGGGCGTCATTGAATTCACACACACACACACTTTACCCTCTCCTCATCTCCGCTGCTTCTTGAGGCCTTTGGGTTCTGACCAGATCAACGGCTCTCACCACCTTCTCCCCCCCCCCAAAGCTCTCGAGATACTGTCCCGCGCGGGCGGGAAGCAACCAAGACCGCCGACAAGGAAGCAACCAAACGCGTCATTCTCGTCGCATCAGACACCACCTAGACAGGAGCCCAGCTCACCGCCACGGTAAAGCCCCCTTCCTCTAACCATACACACTCCCACACACACACACACACATTGGCGCGTCGCTCTTTTGCCTCTACAGCATCATGCTCACAGGGCCTCCCTTCGTCCTTTGAAGATGTGCAGGGACCAGCAGGAGATCTGCATCTACTGCGGCTTCCAGCGCCACGTCCACTACCAGTGGTGCAAGCCCTACATCCACGACCTCCGGGAGACGGTCGTGCAGTGGCCGCGCGTCCTGCCCACGCCCGAGGACTGCCCCGACTACGAGGTCGAGATCCACCGGCCGCTGGACATCCTGACGTGCCCGGCGCGCGGCTGCGAGACCAAGGCGCTGCTCCCCGGACACCTCGCGCAGCTCGAGACGGCCTAGAAGGCCGCCATGGCCAGAGCGAGAGTCCACATCGCCGCCCAGGACGACCGCGCGCTGCGCCACAAGCAGCGCTTCGCCGACATGTACTTTCAGAAGCGGCCCGTCCGCACGCCGCACGCCCGCAGCCTGCTCGCCGACGGGCTCCTGTGCAAGTGCGCTGACTGCAGCGGGCTCGGCGCCGTCCGGCTGCCGCGCGACGCCGAGGAGGAGGAGGAGGAGGAGGAGGAGGAGGACGGCTACGACATGATCCCCGAGCACAACGACAGGGAATGCAAGGACCAGGGTTATTTCGAGCGCAAGTTCTGGGAGTCAGATGCGGGTAGGAGGCTGCTGCGGTCGTACAGGAACCAGGCCGCCTTGGACAAAAGACAGCTCGTGAAGACTGGCAAGGCGGCCGGGCCGGTCCAGGGTTTCGTCGAGACTCGTCAGGGGGAGCAGGCGGCGGCCGACGGCAGTTTCGGGTCGAGCATATCCTGGGAAGACGATGATACCTGGGAGGAGGAAGAGTCGCTGTGAGAAAGACAAGAGACACGCTCATCCGTCGCGCCTGTCGAGATGGCCCCCCCTTCTTCTACTTGGTCATCGCAGGCGACGAGGCCAGCGTCGGACGCACCCGTTGGAAACGGCACGCAGAGTCATCCCGCCCGAGCCAGCGTAATGTTCCACGCAAACACCAGGGTTCGAGGCTCGACCGGGCAGCAGGTAGCCTTTCACATACCATCAGCAAGAAAACGTCTCCAAACGGGGCGTCGTGCATCGCTTCCTTTTCCGTCGCTACCATAGCCAGCCACATAGTGGCTTCCCCCCTTCCGTAATTTTCTGCAATGCTAATGCTAATGCTTTCTCGTCTGCTGGTGATCGTCGGGACCTGCAGCCTCACGTGCTTTTGGCGATTGATCGCGTGTAACAACAGTAACAACAGCAAAGGGCCATCCATGGCGATAGCACAGGCGACATGGCCAAGTCCCATCATCATGTCCGCATTAGCCGCTAATGCAGGCACCGTTCCCGCACGGCAGCCCCCCAACCGGCCAACCAACCAATCTCAGCAATGNAGAAACCCGCCGCCCCTCAACCCCCGTCGTTCCTGGCACGAGGTACCTCTTCCTCTACCCAAGCTCTGCTGACGGCCAAAGTACACCATCTCCATTGCCCGTGTCCACATTTCGACACGCAGGGGTGATGGCGCTCTCCCCCAATTACCGGTACTCCCCGTTTTGCATATCCCAGAATTTAAATCTCCCTAGCTAAGGTACTGGAAAAGGCCTCGCGCCGACGTCAAGCCAAGGGCCAAACATCCCTCCTCTTCATCTTCTTGTCTCTCGTTTCTTCTTCATTCTTCTTCTTATTCATTCGCTCCAGAGCGTCTTGAACGGGCCTTGTACGTGCCAATTGGTGGGGGTTTGCCGTCACGAAGCACATCGCGAATTCGACCTCGCACGCCCTCAACACCATCACCACCTTCGAGCGAACCTCGACTCGTCCCCCTCTCCGCATCCTCACCATGCACGCGTCCCTTCTCCTCGGGGGCCTCGCCCTACTCCACCGCGCTTCCGCCATCCCAGCTCCCACCGACGCCCCCGAGCCCCCCACCCTCCTCCCGCGAGACGGCGAGCTCGTCGACGGCCTCTCGCCCTGGGTCTCGGTCAACGACGAGGCCCAGCCCGTCGCCACCTACACCCCGTCCATGACCACCGTCAGCGGCACGCCCTCGGCCATCGACGGCGCCCCCGAGCAGCTCACCGCCTCCGTCTTCACCTGGACCTCGTACGCCAAGGTCACCACCAGCACCGGCCTGCCGCCGAACCCCACGGCCGCCCGCCGCGGTGGTGAGGGTGCCTTTTCACGTTGCCGGAACATGGATGGCGAGTTTGCGCCCATTTGCCGGCCCTCGCATAACACGACCCTGCTTACGGGCCACACATACTACAGTAGGTCCACGAAAACACCAAAAAGAAAAACCATCATGGTGGTGGAGCCGCGAGAAGCTGACGAGAATCGATAGTTACCTGGGACCCTGATTACTTCAACACCACCGACATCCCCAACAACTCCACTGTCGAAGTCGCCGTCCGTCTCGACTGGTTCAACCACACGGATCGCGACCCCTCCAACTGGGATTGGCTGCACCTCGACACCTACAACCGCGTCCCCGCCGCCTGGGGCTTCTGGACCCTCGACCTCACCACCAGCTACCTCAAGGACACCACGCCCGGCCACACCATGACCAACGTCTCAATTAGCCTCGTCAGCAGCCTCAGCGGCAGCAACGAGAAGAACACCACCGCCGCCCTTCCCGTCGCCTTCATGCAGCCTGGCCTCCCCCCCGTCCGCCATTCCCCCGGCGCGAGCCGCCAGTCCCTGATCATCGGCCTCCCCATTGGTTTCGGCGCTTTGGTCCTCGTCATCGGTGGTTTGTTCCTTTACAACCGCCGCACCCGCCGCATTGGACTCGGCAATGTCATGGGCCGTAAGCGTAACGGCTACGACAGCAGCCGTACCCGTCGCATGTTCCGCCGCCCCCACAAGGACGGCGCCATCCAGCTGACGGATCGGGCAAGCCCCCCGATACCCGAGTATCACGACAACCCTAGCTCCGTGCCACGCATTCGTCGCGACAGCGACCTAGGTAGCCTGGCTGGCAGTCCGGTTGTGTCTTCCTTTCCCCAGACTGGAACGCTTGGGGGACGGAATGCTTTCCGGGATGAGGTGGATAGGCAAAAGGAGCAAAGACGCGACGAACGAGAATACTAAGCAGCCATCCGCAGTTCAAGCGTGTTAAGAATTCATACGCACATGACCAAGATGCTCGATTGGACAGTGTACGGGTTGGTAACGGAACAAAGATAAGATGTTTTGGGTGTGCTGATTGACACTGGAGCACGGGATATTTTAATGTTTAGATCTAGAACGAGCTCATCATGCATTTAATGACGACAACACCAGAGACTGGTAGACATTCAACCCTTTGCTCAGTCAGCCATGATTGTATGTGCCTCTCAACAACACGTTGGAGTGCTATGTGCCTTGATCATATACACCCGTGCACGCAGCCGGAAACAAAGTCAAGGAGACGACATGAAAAGTGAGGGAAAGGGAAAAAGCCAAGCACAAACTAGACCTCGTCAACAAGCCCACTCATGATATCCCTCGCATGTGCCTCAATCTATGCGCCTTGCCACGCCACCCTTAAATGGCCAGGCCATGCAATAGGGTATCCCAAAGCCGCATCAATAACGCCCAAGAGACACCGCCAGTCAAGATTTTCTCAACCCATATCATCCCGATTCCTAAAAAGGAAAAAAAAACCAAAAAAAAAAAAAGAAAAACCCCCAAAAGCTCCTCATAACGACTCATGTAGTGCAACCACCCAAAACGCCTTTAGTCTCTGCTACGTTTCGACAATGGTTCATTTTCCGTCTCTTCCCCATCGTCCGTCTCATCCCGGTGACGTTTGGGGGAGTGGTCTAGCTCATCTTCGCCGTAGCGAGCGCACAGGTCGAGCCGCTGCTCGCCGTCCCGAAGCAGTCGCATGTACTCAGCTGGAATGGCCGTGACAAGCTGGCAGCTGTGGTCACAGGCTTGGTACTTCTCTATAGACCAGTCCGACTCGGCGTAGTTCTTGGCCTCGGCAATCGTGTAGCCGGTGCTGAAGCCCTCGTGGTATGCGTCAGGCAGGATAACAATCGTCTCTCCGGGGCGCTGATCCACGATTCGGTAGGGAATGCCGAGCTTTTCTAGCTTTTCCGGGAAGAAGAACTCGGCACGGTGTCGCATGAATTGGGAGCACTTCTTCTTGCGCCCCAAAGCCTCTTCCGCAACGTCAACCGCAGTGCAAGGAATCACAATCCAAATCTTGCGGCCCTTGTACAGGTGATTGAGCGACGCCAAACGGAAATCTTCGGCGTGGATTTGAAAAGTGGCTCCAAAGTAGGAAGCGGATTCGTATACGTATGGTGTGTGAATACCAGGTATGATGGCCTTTGTCTGGTCAAGCTTGTCTCCCTTCAAAGGATGAATAGGACTATCCATGGGAACACCAGCCAGCTCTCTTTGTTTCGGGGTCCAGGCAGGAATGTCCACTCGGTATCGGACGCTCCGCAGCTGCTTGTCTTTATTCTTGTTGAAAATCTTCTTGAGCCTCTTGATTTCCACGTCTACCGGTTCAAGGACATCCGAGGACTCCGGCTCTCTACTTGCTGCGAAGGTGCCCTCTGATGGTACTGTGCTGACTCTCCAGAAGCCGTTGCGCTTGATCTGCTGGATTTTGTATGCATTGGCTGGGGCTTTCTCAGAGCTCCTCTCCGGCAGTGCACCGGGCAGGAGCTCTAAGGGAATCACTGCCTTGAAACATCCATCGCTCTCCGCCCCGTGATGCCTTGCGAATGATAGAATGGAAGCAAAATCTCTCCACTGGGAGGCTGTCGGCTTGAGTCGTAGCAGCCTATGCTCATCAGGTCCATCATAGTCAAATGCAATATCAGACCTGATGCCTCCGTCGTGGAGGGATGTTGGGCTTGATAGTGGCGAAGATATTCTAGAGGAGCGCTCATCAAGCACAGCAAGGTGTGCAGGGCGTAGGGCCGGGAGGACTGAGGGTAAATGAGCCTGGTTCGGGGCATCCGGGCCGGGTAACGGGACCGGGAGATCGCCGCCCGGGACCGGAGGTGGTCCACTCATTTCCCCGGATGCTCGACCCCCCTCTGCTCTGCGGGGCGAGCTGTTAGAAGACAGAAGTTCCGGGTGCTGCTTGAATGATGGCTTGGTTTCTTTGACAGGCGAGCCTCGAGAGTTAGACGAAGAACGGCTGCGCCGAGTGGTATCAGTGGCGAAGGGCGCTGAGGTGGCAAACTCCGACTTCAAGGCGCTGGAGTGGCCGTGTGGGTTGGAAAGGCCTGGAATGAAAGAGCTGTCCTGTTTGCCCATGCTCTCAGATTTGCGCAAACTGAAAGTAGCCCGTTGCGAGTCGCCTTGGCCGACGACAGCGGCCATGTTGGCGGCGACGCAGGTGGGCGGCCAGTTTATATCTCAAATTCTTGGCCAACGTCGGGAGCCTGTTTGTGTGCCTGTTCTGTTCCTGTGGGCCAACGAACAGAGGTTTTCCACGAACGCAACAGGCGTATGGTGTTTCTTTGTCGGATGTGGATGGCGGGCGTCCGCGTCCAGGCATGCAGGATGTCTCCGTGAACGTCGTCGACTGGAGACCGGAGGTCGGAGGTCGGAAGTTGGAACAGGGGTCAGGGGAACCGGGTCCTTCGAGGACGTCAGGCGTCGGCCGGTAGGGCTGGGATCTGGCGCCCCTGTTTGGCTGGACTAGCAAGGGGTCTTGGCGGGCGTCACAGCGAGTAATCGGCAAGCCGTGCGGGGGATTGACATCCAACAATGCAATGGGTTTGTCGTCCGAACGGCTGCTATGTAAGGTAGCCAGAGGGAAGGGAAAAGGCGGGATTGCTGAGGCCATCCAGAGTGGGAAGGAGGCCAACTTCTCACCAACAAGGTTTCAGTAGCGTCACGCAGGCTCGGGCGCATTTTGACTGAGGGAAGGAAGTACCTGCCTCCAGGACAACAATCAGCTAGTGGAAGGGCAGTCGCTCGGCTAGAGAATTTTGGGCGCACGGGAACTTATCTGCTAGTCGTAGATACTTTGCACCAGGGCTATCAGTCCGCGACGTTTTAGGTACAGAAACCTAGGGCTGTGGTACTGGCGATTTTAGGCAAGCGCGGCCTTTCAGAAGGACAGCTGCGGTTTGGTGTTTAGCACACAGCGGCAAGGCACAGCAGGTATTAACCACGAACACAGCACCTGGATGGGAGAAGAAAACAGGACGTGTTCAATTGAACTGGGACCAAACGTCCCTGAGGCAACTGAGTCAAAATCGCCATGCTCAATATGCATATCGATTAGTTTCATGAACCCTTCTTGTGGCTTCGTCGCGGTCAACGGACGCGGATGGTACTTCCCATAACAGTACATGGTGCGCGTCCGAGCGGACAGCGACTGCGGCCGTCGCAGGCAGAACCACGGTAAGTCACCCTACTTCAGCGGCATAAAGCCAGGGGACATGCGCTCCGATGAAAGAGACTTATACAAGGATGTATGTTTATGGTCTGCTATCAAGCCCTTGCGTTCCTTCCAGGACACAGGCCGATGGTCGACCTGCATACACCTGCGGAAGAGGCCCCAGACGCGAGGAGATTGATCCGGGGCAGCTCCACTGCCGCGATCGGGTGCCTGCTGAACGTTTCGATAAGAACAAACGAGCTGCCGCCCTGGGGGGAGCAGCTTGAAAGAGTTTAGAGCTGTAACCCGCCGCTGATGTGGTGTGTTTGTGTCAGGTATATACAGCAAACAGTGGCAACGAGATCTCCACGGTGTCACAACCGGACAAACATGCCAATCCTTTCCTGCCCAGCCAAGTACAACCAAGTGCAACCAAGTGCAACCAAGATAAACAAGAACCCATCCCATCCACCCGTGTCTTCGCACTCCATCAACGTAACTGATGTCTGCCTGCCGATGGTGGTTGCAACGTTCTGGAAGGCCCATGGAAGGCTCGCCAGCGGCCTTTTAGCCAGCAACCTATCCACCCGATCTAGATGCCGTGGCAGGGGTGCACCCTTGAATCGTTCCAAAAAGGCCAAGCCCGCGGCGCTCAATTTACCTTTCCTTCTGGAATTTTCCCCTTGCCTGGGTTTAGACACCAGGGTTCAAACAATGCTGCTCCCAGAGTCCACGATGTCATCATGTAATATTGCACCTTCGGTCACGTGCCGAATTGACTCAACGACACGTCTCGCTTGGGGTTTGGCCGCCTCGCATATTGCGGCATGCTACACGGATTGTTCTCATCGTCACATAGAGACTCCTAGACTGTCGATTCATTCACATCGTCCTAGTTCACTCATTACTAGGTCACGGTAGTGCTTCAGAGTCTTGGCTTGAACATCAAACATTTGATCTTATTTTGCGACCGCCGACCATGTCTGATTATTGGTGAGAATGATCATGGATTTGATCGTCCAGCACCGTATCGGCTTGCCTTCACCCTGGTTTCATACTCTCTTGTCACCATGCACGACATTCATCCATCCCGCCGGATCCTTCTTCTAGCCACCACCGGCGGCTTCACACATGCAAGTAAGTCCATCCACCCTCCTCCTCCTCCTCAAAAGCGCATTCCCCTCAACACAAGGCCGCAGTTCCCGTTTTAGAGCTGGGTGTTGTCCTCGCCTCTCGAGGCCACGATATCCGCTTCGCCACAAACACCGGCCAGGCCTGCTGGGCCGACGCCTACCCCTTCATCTCCCTCATCCACGACGTCGGACCCCCTGTGCCTGACGATGCCACCGAGGCTCACTACGAGCGCATGCGCGTCTGGCGCCCTGAGCATGGAATGGGACCCATGATGCAGCTGCGGCGCCTCTACGACGCCGCCTGGACAGAGACGTATCGCCGTTTGCGCGAGATCTGCGATGATCCCACGACCCGTCCGGACTTCATCGTCGCGGACTTCTTTGCCGAGGCTGCAGCCCGGGACATGCTGCATGACTTCAACATTCAGATTGCGGTCGTGTGGCCGCAGATGCCTTACTTCATGGCCCAGGCTTCTTATGTGCCGGGCCAGCCCGGCTTCCAAGTGGACGTCACGTTGACTTCGGAGAATGCATCTTTGCTTTCCAGGATCAGGAATGAGCTCGTTGTCCTTCGTGGTGTGCCAGGCCTAGTTTCTTGGGCTCTGTGGACAAGGAGACTACGGGCAGACTCTGGCGTGTATCACTTTCAAGAGCCGCAAGCATCGCCGAATTACCTTGTTCTGGTCAACTCCTTTTTTGGCTTAGAAGTTCCTAAGCAGCTACCACCCCTTCTGGCTGCAGTCGGTCCAATCCTCAGCGACGTATACCCCCCGCTCGATGATACCCTGGCGGATTTCCTTTCGAAACACGACCGTACTATGTATATATCATTCGGTACACATGTCGCTCTCCCGTCCGAAGACCTCGACAAGATTATGCGTGCCATCATCCACTGCCTCGATGACCACTCCATCAACGGTGTTATCTGGTCCGTCGCCGCAAAACCACGCGCCAAATTTGACGAAACACTTTCATACGTTCGGCGCAGTGGTCCTCCAACTCTCATGTCGTCCATTCTCGCCAATGAAGATGCGCAACTTACAATGCCACTGTTCGCTCCGCAGCGCGCTATCCTCGCCCACCCCAACACTAAAGTCTTCCTCACCCACGGCGGCGGCTCCAGCGCAAACGAAACTACATTCCACGGCGTCCCCGTCATCGCCATCGGCTATTTCTTCGACCAGCTTTGCAACAGCGTCCGGCTTCAGGAGGCTGGCGTCGGCGTGTCCCTCGACAAGTCAAAATTCACCTCCGCCGATATATCCGACGCCGTCCACCGCATCGTCCTGGACGCAGACGGATGTATCCGCCGCAACGTCACGCGCATGCAGCGCATCGCGCATGCAGCCTCCCACCGGAAGCACCACGCCGCCGACCTGATCGAAGAGGTCATGTACGACCAGGAGCTACGGTTGCGCGACGGCGCCGAGCTGCGCCCCATGCATCTCCAGACTGCCGATGCCAGAATGCCATACTGGAAAGTCCAAAATCTGGACTTGTGGTTCATCGGCTTCTCGGGAGTTGCCATGCTTGGCTTCACGACTTGGTGGACCATACGCCGCGGCTTCAAATCCTTTCCTCAAACGTGGACACTCATGCGCAGCTTTAGGATCGGCGTGGTCGGCTATCTGCTGCCCAGGAGCACCCTTGGGCCAAGCTTTCCGTCCAGATGAATATAGAGGCGTCCCATACCAGCTTCGTGTAATATGTACAACACAACATACATTTGTAAAAATAGATAGAAGCTCTCCAGTCAGAGGAGCCACATTATAGAGCACATCTAGAGCATCGGTAGGGTTTCTTTGCTAGAGGATTCTCTATCACAATAATACAGAAATCTCCAGCAGTTCAGGCAGTGCAGCAAACCATCTTATTCTCAACATTGAGCGTGGAGCCAATGCGATGAGTAATGCAAGCTCAAGGTGATGCCTAACATACACCACGCCACTACTACTCTTTGTATCCTCTCTACCCAAGCAATGCAACCTCCCCCCCATCCTTCATCCGTAGAGCATACCACAGACCGGTCCACCTGCCAATCGCTTACAAAACAAGACAAGGTTTGATGAAGAGAAAAAGCATTTAGTACAAACATGCCTGACACCAAGACAAGAGGCGAGGCTATGAAGCGGCAATGCAAACGCGTGGGTATCATGTGTCAAGCGCATCTCCGCCTCCTCCCTCCATCCCCAAACAACCAGAGGGAACCGTCGCAAATGGGTGACCAGCGACTGATATTAAGAATTACAAAATTTGCAAGGAATCTCAGGCTTGGACGGCCTCTTGATCCCCGAGTTCGTCAACACGTCATCATGAAAAGTCATCGGCAGCACCAGGATTGACCATTTGGTCCAGACGCTGGACCAGCTCCTTGGTCTCCCGGTTGATCTCAAAGGCGATCGGCGGCAGAGTCTGCGCCCACATGCGCCAGTCTCTGTCTCCGGGGTTGCCGCCGGAACGAGCCAGCTGTTCGCCGCGATCGCTGGCCTCTAAAAGGCGCTCTCGGCAGTCGTCTAGGCGAACGACTAAGTTTCCGTTACCGCTGGCTTGGGTCTCGGCAATAATCTGGCCAACAATGGCGTCGATGGAACGGATTTCATTGGCAATCTGGTCAATGTTGGCATCCGTGCGGACGGAGCCCACGAGATTTTGGATGTCGGATACCAAGAGTGCAGCTTGGTCGGAGACGCGAATCTACAAATCGTTAGTTGTTGCTCGGCATTGCGTCGGTGAATGAAACGGTAAACTCACCCTCAAATCCTCAAGCTGTTGCCCTCTCGGCTGCATTCCGTATCCGTTGGTCATGGGCTGATAGTTGCTGTAACCCATACCGTTCGCCGTACCGTTTCCGAATGCCAACGGCTTGGGCTCCAGTGACTCACGGGGAGAAGCAACAGGGCTATAAGCTGATGAATCTGCACTGGCTCGCATACCGCCTAGGCCTTGGAAAGGTGGCGGTGGCGGCAAGGAGGCTTGGGAAATGGAGTCGTCGCTGTTGTGCTGAGAGAAGAAGCCATTTGTAGATCCAACCGCGCTTAGAATATCCTCCTCCTCATCTCGCTCGAGCTCGGCTGCCGGAGTCGGGCGTATTTTCGCGGAGCGCAAAAGGTCGATGATGGCAGCGCTAAGGTGAGAGGCCGCCGCGTCGAGCAAGGCAACAGGGGACATGCCGGCGCCAGATGCAAAGTTCTTGGAGGCTGTGATGAACCCGTTTGCGGTAGCCGATACCCTAGCCCTGAGCTTGCCATGTCGCTGGCCAACCTCGTCGTCGTGTGGCGTCGCCTCGTCCAGGTCTTTCGTAATTCGCCGGACACTGGCCACGACCAGCTTCATGGCCTCGATCACGTTCTCGGGCGCCTCGCTCCTCGCTCGCTGGAGAACCTCATCTATGGCGATCTGGAACTTGGTGACATGGACGTCCTTGATGAGGCCGGTCTCCTCCACGAAGCCCTTTTCTCGAAGATACTTTGCCGCATTTGGATCCACGGTTGCCGAGTTAAAAGACGACCCACGCATGTCCCCGAGTTGCGTTTTGACGCGCGCATATCGATTCCTCCACTCACGGATCTCACGCTCCAGCTGCTCGGCCGTTTTCTCCAACCCCAGTTGCCTCTCGTATGTCGACGTACTCTGCTGCGACAGTATCCGCATCTCCTGTAAGAATTCCTGAGCCTCTCGGCGAACCTGCTCCGTGTCTTGTTGCTGTTGTTGCAGTGCCATGCGCAGCTCTTCGTTCTCCCGCTCAAGCTCTGGGTTGGCATTTCTGGTCGGTGCATTTGCCGTAGCCTGCTGTAGAGCCGCAGCTTGTTGCAACGCGGCGGTCTCTTGTTTCGCTAAACTCCGTTGCAATTCATCGATTTGATTTCGAAGCTGTGTTGTTTCGTCTTGGTGATCCTCTCGCATCCGCTGCAGCTCTTGTGCTATGGAATCATTGAGATTCTGCGCCTCTGTCACCTTCCCTTCGAGCTCACGTCGTAGATCCTCCCATTGGCTCTTCTCAAGATTTGCAGTCGTGGTGCGTGACCGCTCATTTTCCAAAACGGAGGCCAGCTCGTCCTCTTTCTTCTTCAGAGCGTTTTCCGTGCCGTCGAGCCTGTCTCGCAAGTCGCGTACCTGTGACTGGTAGTCCTCGAGGAGTTTCTTGTCCGCCTGTCACACAAATTAGCCATGTCACCGCAGTAGCACCAACACTACATACCTCCGATGTTGTACCACTACCGGCACTTCGCTTGCTCTCTCTGTCAGCGTTGCTCAAGTACGCGTCCCCATCCTCATCCGGGCCATCGTCTTCCTCGACCATGGTGCTTTTGTTAGGGATAATTGTGTTATTTTGGTTTAGTTGTTTCGGCATCGGTCGGCTTCCGAATTCACCGGGCGGGAGGCCGGGGGACTGCGGTCCCCCGTATATGTCGGAGGGGGGTGGCGCGCGGATCGAGCTCGCGTCCGAAGGTCGTCGCATGGCCATAGGCCCTCCTGGTCCTCTAGGTGCAAAGGCGCCTGGGCCGCTACGGTTTGACGTGGCGCTGCCACCGCGAGGTATCTCACCGGCGGTGAAGCGAGGAAATCGTCTCTCGAGCTCGTGAAAAACATCGGCGGCAAGATCCCGAAAGCGTGGAGGACCCAGTGACGAAAGACGTTGTCGTGCCTGGTTACGTTTTGGGTGAAAGTTCTTCTCGGGCATGAGGAAGGCCGGGGGTCCATTGGGGATATTAGGCGGGGCTCGAGCAGCGGCCTGCCGGCGCATCAGTTCGTCGTAGACATCGGTGCTCAGTTCGAAAAATTGAACCGAGGAAAGGCGCAGCAGCTTGTCTCGAGCCTTGTTGGGTTGTGTTTTGGCGTTGGGGTCGCGTGCCTGCAGGAAGGCTCTGAGCGCGCGGTAATGCTCTATGAGGATGGACTCGTCCATGTCGCTCCTTGTGCTGTTGCGGCCGCTATCGCTTCCACTCCGCGAGTACATGTTCGTGCCATTGCTGGAACGGGCTCCGACCGAGGGAGGCGGTGAAGGGCCGCCGGCGACGCTTCTAGGCGCAGAGGGAAAGCCATTCATGCTCATGTTTTCGTTGGAACCGCCCGAGTTGGGGGGGGATATGAGGTTCGGGCGGCTGTTCAGATAGGGGCCGTCGTCGAGGCCCTGGTACTTGGAAACCGACCACTCGCTTCCTCCTAGAGAGATGGGTGAGAGCGGAGCATTGGGACCATTGAGGCTCATGATCGATGCAAAAGAAAAGAAGAAGACAGCGGGCAAGGGTGCTGCGAGCTGACTGGCTGGCCGTCTGTCTTACAGAAGAGACAGCGCCACGCGAGGGTAAAGGGTGGTGGTTGTGGTGGTGGTGGAGGAATTATGCGGCCTCCTCGTCCAGGAATTGAATCGATCCCCCACACTGCGGTGGCTGGCCCGGGATTTTAGGCGTCGCGGCAGTGGGCTGGTACTCTGAAGCACGGCGGCGGCATGCGGCGGTCTCTGATGGGCTGAGGTAGGGATAGGGGCGGTCGATGGAGGGACGAGACAGTAGAGATTTGGATGGCTGGTAGCTGCGTTCCGCCGACTTTCTTTGTCCTTATTTTACGGCTGCTGTCAAAAGGGCAAGAAGGGGGCCAGATCAGGGAGGGCTCTTTCGACCTTGGGTACGGATACCTCTGATTTAATTTACCCCAGGTACCAGATGGGTGTCTGCCCTTCGACTCTCGTGGTTCCCCCTCCCTCATTAGAGCACATCATGCTAACAATCCTTCTGGACTGGCTTCGCTTTGCGACTACGGAGTACTAGCACGAGAAATCAGCGTTGGAGACGAGGAATGAAACGTCAAGGTGTGTGGAGGACAGGGGGAGGCCACCCAGGGCTGCCACCTCTGGGTAGGACCGAGTATCTGTACCTTGCATCTTGCAGGCGCATCAGCCGCCCGTGCTAAGCCTTTTCGGGCACGTCACCTTCCTGGCTCGAAGTCATCCTCGACGTTTTTCGTCGCGGGAAATAATCCCATACCTAAGGTGACGATGGCCAGAGACAGGGTTTCTGAAAGTCCATGCACGATGGCTATGTCATACGATCCTGTTGAATTGTATCCGTACATCACGACGGGCTCTGCGACGCCAGAAATCATCATGGCACTCATGGGCAGGCGACCGTATCGTACCTATTAAGGTACCCTAGCCATCGCCAGGCCCAGTGAGAAAAGGGGCGGCGCGGCAGCGGTCCTGCGGGCCTGTGATCTGGCAACCGGAAATGAGCTGCCTGCACTGGAAATGGACCCTTGTCTGCCTCTCTTGCCCACGAGCCAGACCTTATCAGGCTGCCAATCTCGTGAAGCCGCCACTAAAAGGCTGACGACAGGACAAGATCGCTCGCTACAAGTTGACGAGTATCAAGCATGACCTGTCTCGAGCAAAAGACAGCAGCCAGTGACTGGCTGTTCGGACACGATGGATCAACACACAGGACAAGGCTACAATGTGAAGAGAAGAAAGGGCCGCGATCGAGCAACGGTGAACCTGGCGTCCGGTTAGATAGGGGCTTGCAAGCAGATATACCACAGTAAGCAAGGGCAAGTTGCTGGCATCTAAAGCCGATGGGGTGGACGGAGCGCGGTCGCCTCACATGGTCTTCCTTTTTATTGAGTACTTCCTTAACTGAGGTATCCCCGAGGATGGCCTCTCCAGGATAGCGGTGTACAGACTAGCAAGCGATCCAGACAATGGCGAACCTTAACCTCAGCCAGCCTGCAACCTCCATCGATCACTTGACAATCTCTTGGCTCCCATCCAGTTGAGGTACAAGCCATTCCCAGAGACATCACGTTCCCGTCTCGGCATCACCTTAGGTACTCAAGAGCTAAGACAGAACAAAGACAGAACGGTTGGTCACGGCTGGAATGCACAATGCAGGTACCGATACCTTGACGCGCCCTCGGCGGAGTCCCTGATGACTCTCATTTCAGCCCCATCACCCCCTTCGAGCCAATGCTCCCATCCCCGGACCCCCATCCCTGGAAGGAACGGTTCCCGCTGATTCGTTCGTGGCAAAAGAACTCATTTGCGTGCCTAGCGCCAGCCATGCGCTAGGCAGGGCCCTACGCAACCCCTTGGTATGCGGGTGCTGCGGCGTGGTCCAGCTGCCCGCTGTCACCTTGTCGCGCACGCGCACCCCGATGGAGAGGCAGAAGGGGGACGGCGGCCTCTTGGATGTGATTCGGTCGGTCTTCAACGGTCTAGTCCGGCATCCCCTAATGATACCCAGCCCACGTATCGGTGGCGTTGCTTGGTGTGCGGGCTGCCTCGATCCAGCAGAAGCCAGCTTCTCGGCAGTGATTCGGCAGACGGGACAACTGGCTCGAGTAAGACACCAGCATTGGCCAGTTGCCTGTGTCGTGCCCATGATCGTTCCTTCAACCGTGGCAGAGGCTCAAATCGAGACCCCATCGTCGAAATCAGTCAATTTCCATTAATATCTCGTCCAAAGTCAAATTCCCATTTCGCCAAATTCCATGTAACCGGCCGGATCCTCGGGATCTGGACTAAACCCCCTTCAAAGGCCTTGGCGAGATGGACTGTTCAAGTCCATCTCGTTCTAGAGCCTTGGTCGATGCTTCGAACCCCTTCGACTTCGGCAGGGGTAGCCGTCTTCGCTCAAGGGCAGAGGTGATAGCATCGACTTATGTAACGAACCCATGCCTCCATACTAATTGTACGTGGTCCTTTCACCTCGCTTCATTCTTGTCCCGCTGCTGCATGGATCCCGGCATCCGGCAGCCAAGCAAGCGTACAATAAATACTCCAAGGATGAAGAAAGTCCAGCGAAGGCAACCAGAGTTTTGATCTGATTTAAGTGTTCGTGAGAACTGTCGACAACTGTAGTGGTATTGTCCTTTGAGCTTCGTGAAATCCACTATGCGGTAACACTTGGTATGAATGAAGCTTGGTCACGTAAATGAAGTCGTCTTGACACATTACATTTATATCGAGGTTCTAAAACATCATTTCTCCAACATAACGTTAATGCTGGGTTCAAGCGAATGCGATTGGGCAGCCAGACCCGTTTCCGCGCACTAATCTGGTATCACATTTCCTCCGTGCAGCAAAAATCAATACCCCAACGCCTCATGAATCGTCATAAGATCCGATACGCTTAGAACCATGCCAAGGTCCACGTAGCCGGCAGCCTCGGCCATCTTTCCTGCCAGGCGGCTAGGATCTCCGGTACTCGTTCGTCAAAGCTTGCTCGAGCGCCGGCACTGCCACTGTCAAACGACGCGGCACCCATAGCTTCTCGTTCCTCCTGCGCGGCGGCATTGAGCGAGTTTGCCAAATCAAGAATGCCCTGGCCACCAATGGCGGCCTCCTCGTGGTTATCCTTGATGTCAACATTGATGACATGTACAGGGCGATTGAGCGGTGATCCTCGGTTAAGCAGGTCGTCGACTACAGCGTCCCAGCAACGTTCCTCGCAAGTGATGACGACGTCCACGATACCACCTTCGGTCCCATCACTACCTCTATCCTTAGCATGTTGTAGTCGTGGGATGCCAACCTGCCAATCCTGCCACCTTTCTGGTCCCCATTTGACATCTCTGTTCCTTCCAAGCATGTTCAGAATGCCGTTTCCACGGTACAGTCTGGCATCCTTCACCTCGAGCTCCTTGTACATGCTGTCGTAGGAGGTCTTGTTGAATTGGTAGACATTTGGCTGGGTGATTGTAGGACCAGGTAGCCGCACGAGTGAGCCGGTACCGAAAGAGATCACTGGGTAGTTGGCTTGTGATAGTCGTAGATGCGCCTCCATGGATCTATATTTTGTCAGCTCGCGAGTTTAAACGCGGATCAGATTCTGATAATACCTGTTATTGTTGCTGGCGCAGACCGTGCAAAACTTGAGCTTGTAGCCTCCATTGGTGTCTCCGGCGCCATTTTGCGCGGACGCGGCGGACGATCCATTTGCAGCATCCATCTTGACAGCTGATTTCGGCGAAGCTAAGGCCAAATTCACGGCGTGGTCTGCATCTTCTGGTCCTAGTCCGGCACGGCGAGGTCAGCTTGGGGAGTTTAGGAGTTATTCAAACGCTAAGACGAAGGTTTGTGCTTTTTCAGATATTTGCGTATTATGTTTGTTCAGCAACAAAAAAATTCAGACAGCTCCAATATGGTGATCATCAGGGAAGACGGTTCTTCAACTCGTACGCCGTGGGGGATTTACCTCTGGCTCGCGGTTCTTCGTGCTCTGCGATAACGCTCAGGTGGGCAGCTCCGTCTCAAGCAGAGAAAGACATGTTCGTTTTGATGTAAAACAATGTCAGGCTTGCAAGTTGGCACCAGGCTGGAAGGTTTGTTGTCGTAAGTAGCCCGGAGGCCGGATTATTGTCGGGACGAATATGTGGAGCATGTTATGTAAGCTTGGGAGGCTGCTAGGGATTATCCCTCGAAAAGACATTTAAGCTCTTCTGATAGGCGGGCACAGGTGTTGCCACAATGATGAAGCTTGCGTGCTCAACAACAACCACAGGCTAAATTCTTTTAGTACGAATCTTCATCTTCCTCCTTCATCATGCCACGTGTGTTGGTAGCCTTGGATGAAAAGCGCCGCACAACTCCCCACAACGAGTAATAGGGTTTGTCGCTGGCGTCATCTAGACCACGGCAACCTCAACATCCACCGCAAGAACCCTTGGGCCGTAGCGATTGGCTTGTAGACGCCCGCATATTCTGAAACAAACGACGCACTGCTCGGCCCAATCATAGCTGCAGCCGGGTAAGCAGCCCCTCCCTCCCTCGACCATCTGAGGCGCCTAAAAATAGAACCCCGCTTCGATCCCCAAATGCAGTCTCCAGTTCATCCTCGTCTCCCCAGCTGTTGCGCGATTCACGATGGCCTTTGAGGTTGTTCGATATTGCCATCCCATCGTTCAAGTAGGCGTCCGAGCTGCAACCTGTGGCGAATCTGGCAGCTCATAGCAGCGATGTTCCATCTGGAATCTCGGACCATTGTGGGTTGGCATTCTGCGCGCGCACTCCACTGCTTTCTTGTCTCTCTTGCAGCCACTGTTCTGGGTGCCAGGCATACACCAGCTGTGTCCACGTCAACAGTTCTCTGGCGCCTAATTTAACTCATGCAATCTTGCCAGGTGAATCATGGTCATTCAAGCATAACCGTTTCTACGAATACGTGCGCCTCGGATCAGCAGGCAGTTCAGGCGGGCGAGCCGTAGCGAAATGACACCTTCATCTGCTTTGTATTGGCTTCGCCTAGACGATCCGGCTCAAGTGGGGTTGAAACGGTGAGTGATGGGAATTTAGGATGACTTAGAGCATTATGCCGAAGAAACAACAGAGGTCTTCCATCATCTCCTCCGATACAAGCACTAGGTAGTTGGCCTCCACTGAAGAGTAGTTGCATGATGGCTGCTATTGTCCTGTCGAAGGACATGGACATGCCCAGGCCAGCTCCATCATAACACTGTGCCATCGGTGGATGATCCGTAACCTGAAGCTACCGCTGCAGTGTACGAAGTACACAGCCGTCGCCGCACTGCAGCTAGCCCAGTAAACGAATCGATCCCACATAAACATGGCAACCCTGGACTCGACCACATGGCAATATCGCTAAATGGCGGCTCGAGGGGCCTGGAAGTTGCAGGGGAACATATCAACTCGAGGAATGGATCGCGGGCCCCGGGCCCACAACGGGGAAGGCAGCCAGCCGCTGAACACATCGAGGCTCCGGGCCAACCAATGTGACTGGTTTTGCTGATGCCCTGGCCACATCTTCGCTCGGAAGGTAGGGCAGGCGGCGACACGGGATATCACGGCGCTTATGTATGGGCATCCAGCGGTGGCGGCGGCAGCAGCAGCAACAGAAGGGGCGCAGGCATTGGTGAATTTCATGACTGGCTATTTTGAAGTGCAATAAACGAAGTGGAGGTCGTTCCTTCCATAGCCAACGACCCAATCCCACAGCCACCATCCCTGATAATTTGGCATCTCTTGGGCGCCGAGGCTGCTTGCCTACCTTAGCTGTACTTGCCTACCTACTACAGTGCCTACCTACCCACCTTGAATTTTACTCACTAACAACAGCAGCCCGTCGAGTGCGAGCCCACCTCAACGTTAGCACTCCATTCTCCGGCCTCTGGTCATTCTCCTCCCATCATCTTCCACTCTCATCTACCTTGCCTTGCCTTGCCCAACCTTGCCCACGCCATTGCGACCGACCCGGGCCCAGTCGTCCGTCTTCTTCTTGAACACTCTTTCGCCCTTGCTCAACTCCGTCGCCTAATCTCCTCGCGAGGCTATTCTGGCCCGTTTTCTACAACCCGGTTGTCGCGCGCCAGGGCTGAGCTACCCGACCCTTGCTTTGCTCTCGGCACTCCAGGCAATCAGGACCTTTGTGGCGTCGATGCCCTACTAACATCGGCGAGAATCCAACGTCAACGCTCACCCACATCACCACCGTTCTGCTTCATTTGCGTCTCTGGCGTTCCCGGCACCCGCTCTGCACCAGCCTTTCTCTCGATAATTCTGACCCCTCCTGTGACCCTCTGGCGGCAGGCACCTCACTTGCGCCCCGGCGACCCGGCTTTGGCGGGCAACCAAGACCCCTCCTGTCAGGGCGGGTTAAAAAAACACCAGCTTTGTTTTGTTTGCCAGCACCCGAGAGCATGACGGCGGCGGTGCCGACAACGTCTTCTCCCGCCACATCCCCTCTTGTCGCGTCAATCTCTCCGGGCACTCATAACCAGTCGACGCTATCGCCAGTCATCTCTCCAGCACCATCCCGCCGCTCCGCGCAAGCTCGTCCGATGTCGCACGCCTCAATTGCCAGACTCTCCTCCTACTCAGTGGGATCCGTTCCATCGAGATCGCGGCCCGCCTCGCACGTCTCCCCCTCGTTTCCGTCGAGTCTTTCATACACACTTGTGCGCGATTTCGCATATCCCGTTTCGCATCCTATGCACTATGGCCCGATCCCCGATCCCTCAGGGCCGCCATCGAGCAAGGGCACACCAAGTAGCGAGCATCGAAGGCTCTCGGATCCGCCTGCATCCTGGGAGCAGAAGATGCCATGGGACTCGTGGACGGCCGACGGCTTCAACCGGGGGCACGACATTCCTCCCATCCAGATGGGCGACGGACCTCCGTACAGCGAAGACGAGGACCTGCAAAGTCCCGTGGTTGCTACCCGCCATCGCAAGCACAAGTCTACCTCGGCGGTACACGGCGGTAGGGGCAGATCTAGCCGTGAAAACGACAAGCAAAGGGCACACTTCATGAACCCTGCCAATTATGACGGCGAGAGGGGCTACTATGTCGGAACTAGCGGGGATGGGAGTGAGCGCTATTACGTGAATCACGGCGGCGAAGCCAACGGCCCTGGAGGGGAATTCGTGACATATCCGCCTGAACAGGCGCGCCACAGCCGCGCGTATCATTTCGCCCAACAATCGCAAGGGGACAACGCCGAAGGCTATCGTTCGGGAGGTTCGAGCTCCCCATCGTCGCCGGGCTACTTGGACGAAGACCAGTCGCGCTATTCGAGAGATTATCAGTTCACCATTACCTCGCCAGACGAGGAATTCCACGGGAAGGCGGTCGCGTTGTACGACTTTGAAAGGGAGAACGAGAACGAGCTTCCCTTGGTAGAGGGTCAAATCATATGGGTCTCGTACCGCCACGGTCAAGGTTGGCTTGTCGCCGAGGACCCAAAGTCACAAGAAAGTGGGCTGGTGCCTGAAGAGTATGTGCGCCTGCTCCGTGACATTGAAGGCGGTATGAACAGCCTCACCGGCCACCTTATCGAGGGACCCGTTTCTCCGACCAACGAGGTGGGCACACCAACGCAGGCAGAGCACAGCAGCCAATTCGGCCACCCTCCGACGCCGAGCAACCCTACCAACGGCTACCATCAACCGGTTGTGTCAATATTCTCGACTTCCAGCAAAGACCTTAACCCTTATCCCACGGAGCAGCTTGGCATACAGGCGGGCCAGGCGAGACCCCAGGTGATTCACTACCATGGACAGAGGGGAGGCAGTCAGGCAAATACGCCGACGGTATCTCAGCATCATGATGCTGGACCGCTGAGGAGGGAAAGCATGGATACAGGGTCTAAGGGGGACGCGGATATGACACCCGTGGAGGAGAAGCCACCTCACAAACCCGGAGAGCCACTGACCGAGGCAATGGAGACGGATCGATGAGGAACCGCTCCCAAACAATCTAGGCCAAGAAATTTGATGAAATGCAGCGCCGCCGCAGAAGTCGATAATGTGTATTGGACAATTAGTTGCGAGGTCGCGAACTTCATTCACGTTGTTCCTGCCACGACGCCTAGGCCTTCCAGTCTTGTGCTGGAGTTGATTGTAACTCCGGCGATAAGGGTGCTGCAGACGGCTAAGGAATGGCAGTCCCACACGTTGGAGCCCCCGTAAGTCTATTCACCATACGTCTTATGATAGCTATCATGATTAAGGAAAATAATGTACATGCTGAATTGACCAGCAGATGGTTGATGATGTTGACTGATAGGCGGCTCCGTAAACCGTGAGAATCTGGAGAAAATCAAGATTCACGCCAAAGTGGAGTAGTGTTGTTTGCCGTATAGGACACGTCTATCCGCGCCCAGGCCAAACGCGAGGAAATGATTGCAGACATTTGTCTTACCGTCCCTGATTTCCAGAAGAGCTGTATGGATTTCATATTCGATTTACGGCATTATGGTCAGAACGACAAGTCCAGAAAGCGTCTTGAAACCACTGGCGATCAATATTTTATTGGACAGCCCTACTTCGACAATGAAACCCGAAATAAGATACTGCAGCTACCGATCCACATTGGCACACTCGAAATGGCTCTCGACAACCTTGTAGCGAAGCGCTCTGGAAGCACAATATGTGCTTCTCATGATCTGTCCCCCATCTTCGAATCCGTCCTGGGCGTCAGTTGGGATAAGAACAAGAAGAGAGCCTCAACCACCCCAGCGTTGTCGAGTAGTTGTGGTTTAACTTTTCGAGCAAAAGAACTAATGAGACGCGGAAGTCAGATATTCGGAAGGAGCAAGCGAAGGGGAGGTTAGTGTTTGTGAGCATTGAGAAAAGAGGTTCAGTTGAAAGGCCTTCATGTCAGTATTGACAGGCGCTGCACCCCTTGGTTTCCTGTAGAAATCATATACCCGCTCTCCTCAATCGACCCAAGAACTTGATATCTTTCACCTCCTCTATCCCAATGCCGAAAAGCGAAGCAAACATGGGGGCTAAATGATGAGGTCCACAGGGTCGTGTGTCTCCGCTGGCACGTCGTTTGTCGATGAATTTATTCAGCAAAACACGGACCGCTGTATCGAAAGTGTGACCCTCCAGTCCCGCAGCGAGTGAGACGCATTCGTCCTCCATCTCCTCGTTTCCGGGCGCGTAACCAGCCACGGCAGCACTAAGATCGTACCTGCTAACGTCTACGTCCACGTCCACAGCAGCAGCTTTGACCATGGCTGCTTCGGCATCGTCGAAATAGGGGGCGCTGATGTAGTGTTCGTCGGTGGTGGTGTTGAGGCGCCGCTCTGCGCTGGGGTCTTTGGCAACATTGAGGAAATCGTGGATGAGGACGCGGATTCTGTAGCCTAGCGTAGGATCGGCTGCGATGGCAGAGGTTGTGGCGAGGATGGATGAGGGTATTGTTGGTGGAGAGTTTGGAGGATCTGGAGGGGATGGTTTGGTCTGGCGCTTTTTCTTGCCCATCTTTATGAGATGGTGGTCTAACAGCCAGTTGTTTTGTGCAAAGGGTGCATGTCATGGACTTTGTGGTGAATGTGAGCAGCTGTTCAATGGGGATATTCGTGGAAATGACCTGAAATATACAGTGAGAGAGCCCCAGAGAGAAGGAAAGACCTTACGGTGTGACCCTCTAAACAAGCTTGGGCGTACGCCGTACGTACTCCAACGCTATTCCTTGGAGTGCAGTAGTTCAGAATCGAAAAGCCAAGCTTCCATCTTAAGTTCCATAGCTCAAAGGCATGAGGTTCCAACTCATATTTATCTCCTGTTGCCCGACATCACCCTTTTTGCCCATGTCAGTACAGTCTCGAGTCTACATTGTCTTCCCGTTCGACTATTCCACTTGGGCTTTCTCATAACCATTCACTAAGAGCATGAAACCCATGCGCAGACGCAACACTGGGAGGACGATTATACCTTACATATTCCCTCCGGCTGCCTAGTGCGACGGCCTCCAGTTCGAGATCATGACAAGGTTTGCGACTCATGGAGTAGCTCCCATGGCTCATGACGGACGTAAATGCAACGGCATAGGCTTCTTCTGCTCCCAGCACAGGCTCTCTCTTTGTTCCACCGAAACCAACGGCGACGTGAGCTTCGGCAAGGTCAGCACCTTTCCAAATGGAATCGCCTGGAGAAGGGAATATTGGGTTGCAAGATTAACTTGCTTAAGAAAGCCAGGCAAGATTAGTGGCAATGGGAACCCTCATCAAATAACTCTAGCATCTTCAAACCTCAAATCACCGTTTCCACACCCACCTAGGGTAGGCCGTGTCAGCAAAGAGTGGCCAGCATGGGTACCTGACGCTTGCATCGGAAAAGTGATGTCACGTGGCATGTGCGTCATCACCCGGACCGTAGTTCGCAAGCGCGCAAACAGCTCCAGCGATTCCGCCCGCCAACATCCCGAACCCACCGGCTTCATCAGGTTTTCTTTTTCTTTTCCTACGCTTACACACCTCGGTCTTGTGCCAATTGCAGCTACACGACCGTGACACTCCTAGTACCGCCGTCAAGATGTTCGCCAGATCAGCTTTCCGCGCGGCCCAGCCGCTCAAGATGGTATGTGCTTCCTGCTCCCCCTCCCTCTCGTACGATGATTGGACATCAAGAACCCTTCATTGTGCCTACGGTCTGCTGACGGTCTGCGCGAAATAGCAAGCTCGCCAGCATGCGCGCCGCTACGCTACCGAAACAACCCCCAGCACCCCTAGCGGCGGTGGCGGCTCCAACACCTGGCTCTACCTGGCCGGCGCCGGCGCTCTCGGCGGTGCCGGATACTGGTACATGAGCGACACGGGCAGCGCGCAGAAGGTCGCCGAGGCCGTCAGCGTTCCCGCCAAGCCCGCCTTCACCGGCGGCGACCAGGGCTTCATCTCCCTCAAGCTGGCTGACGTCGAGGTGGTCAACCACAACACCAAGAAGCTCCGCTTCGAGCTTCCCGAGAGCGAGCAGGTCTCGGGCCTGCATGTTGCCAGCGCCCTGCTCACCAAGTACAAGGGACCCCAGGATGAGAAGCCCACCCTGCGGCCCTACACTCCCATCAGCGACGAGGGTATGTCATTGCGTGCGCAGGCTTTCTNTTGACGCTTTGGGCTATAGACACCAAGGGATACCTCGAGCTGCTGGTCAAGAAGTACCCCAACGGCCCCATGAGCACTCACATGCACGACATGGCTCCCGGCCAGCGCCTGGACTTCAAGGGCCCTCTGCCCAAGTACCCCTGGTCCGAGAACAAGCACGACCACATCGCCCTCATCGCCGGCGGCACCGGCGTTACCCCCATGTACCAGCTCTGCCGCGCCATCTTCAACAACCCCAACGACAAGACCAAGGTGACGCTCGTCTTCGGCAACGTGACGGAGCAGGACATCCTGCTCAAGGAGAAGTTCGAGGATCTCGAGAACACGTACCCCCAGCGCTTCCGCGCCTTTTACGTCCTCGACAAGCCCCCCAAGGACTGGACCGGCGGCAAGGGCGGCTACATCACAAAGGACCTGCTCAAGACGGTCCTCCCCGAGCCCAAGAACGAGAACATCAAGCTGTTCGTCTGCGGACCCCCCGGCATGGTCAAGGCCATCTCCGGGCCCAAGGACAAGATGCAGCAGGGCGAGCTGGCCGGTCTGCTCAAGGACCTCGGCTACACGTCTGAGCAGGTGTACAAGTTTTAGTCTAAGCTCGGGCTGAGCAGAGAGCATGGCGCATGTAGAGCAGTGTGTTTTTGTAAGAATGTACTCATATGTCCGATAGACTACGCGGAGTAACGCTGGGAGGCGACAGTGCACAATAGATCTTCTGGGTTTACTGCTTGTCTGTCAGAAGTGAGATTGTTGAGTGCCACTGAACGAACGACCTCGGATGTGGATACTGCATCCGGCTTGATTCGTCTGAACAGCCTGGGAAGCAGATATACTTCCACGTAGTCTGATTACCCACGTACACGACCTTGAAGAATCGTCAAGTGACTCATACATGCTTTATACCGAAATATTGTGATTTACATGTTGACACTCGCGTTGCAGGGCAAGTACTAATCGAAATGATGACAGATCCAACAGACCAATACATCACATCCACAAATACACCTTATGACAAGCTCTCCTTCACATCAACCACGGATCGCTCGATAATGCCAGCCCATTTCAAGCCGTTCGTAAAATCCTTGGCGTCGATGCTCTCCATTAGTCCCGGGTACACCGCTGGAACAACGTGTTAGCATGCCGCCCACTCTTGCTTCGTTTGTGAGAAATCAACTTACCACCCGAGTATCCAGTCCACAGACCAGGCGCAAAGATAATGTGCTTGTACCAGCTTCGTCCGTCTAAGCCGCCCTCGTACAGGAAGCCTCGCTCCAGAAACTGGTATGCCTTGTTGACCTTGGCGATGATGAATCCGAGCTTGGCCCTCTTGACAATATTCCACCAGGGAATTCCCTCTTGCAGCGTTTCTTTCACCCAGGCTGCCTTGTTGTCTAATTCGACAGCTTTCACGAGAAGCTCGTTGAGGGAGTAGCGGATCGTCTTGAGACTCTCTCTGAAAGCATCAGCACTGCCAGTGACCTCTCCAGGTAGGAGGCTGCCGCGGACTGCAAAGATGGCTTCCTCGGAAGTGGGCTCCGCCGGAACCAGCCTTTCTTCCACCTGGTCGAGATAGTTCGTCAAAGCATTGACATATTCTGCTGCGCTAAAGGGTATGACGACACTCTCCGCAAGCTCCGCCACGGTCAGGGCCAGGATTTGGGACATGGTCTTGTGGTATGCAAAGCCAGGGTCACCGAACTCGGTCATCCAGTGGAAGCTGTCGTAGTTGCTGTGGTAGTGGTACACGGGACTCGTGCGGTCGGCGCCAAAACCCATGTCTATGCTGGGAACACCAGCATAGTCCTGAAACGCGGTGAAGTCGCTGCCGCTGCCCATGGTTGCAATCTTACCATCCCACAAGTCACCAACCGTCTGGCCGGGGATGGTCTGGTTCGGGGACTGCACCGAGTTGACAACACCGCGGATGAGGTTATTGAGCAAAGGCGCGGCGGAAACGCTGAAGTCGGGACCCCTTACTCCCACGTCCACGTTGACGTAGGCAACATTGGTTTTCGAAACCCAGCCAATGTATTCCTCTACCCATTCGGTGCTCCCGATCAGACCGTACTCCTCGCCATCCCAAGACGCGAAGACGATGGTGCGGTAGGGCTTCCAGCCAGCCTCTAGAGCCTTGCCCACGCTGCGGATCGCTTCATTGATCACCGCGGAGCCGCTGTTAGGGTCACCGGCACCCCCGGCAATCCACGCATCGCGGTGGTTGCCCACGACAATGACTTCGTGAGGGTTGGTGCCGTTGACAATGCCAACAACATCCCATTGCGGAGTGATGACATATTCCTGGTCGTTGTAGAGATTCAGCACGACGTTGTCGGGGGATGGTCCGATGTTGTATTCGACACCTTTGTAAGCAAGACCCAGGTTCCTGTTCCAGTACTTGTTGAACTTGTCCACATTTGGGCCGTGGCCATTAAGAGCTTTCAGAATGGGAATGGCATCAGTATAAGAGATGGGGATGGAGGGGATTGATGGAGTGGCGTCGTTGACAGGGGCGCGAGGAGCACCGGGTTTCGAGGGGTATCCCGGAGTCGTCCTGTAAACATTAGCAACTCTTTCCACAAGGCTCGTACATTAAACTCTTACGGATCACCTGGACGAACGCTGAGAAACTGGACACTTCCGCGCTGCACGCTGCTGGGATTACGAGCAGGGCCATCCGGGTACTGCTCGTAGCCGTTCTCCTCGGTGACCTCGCCGTCATCACCGGGGTCACTGTACAAGACTACGCCAATCATGCCGAGCTCCTGGGCGCGCTTAACCTTGAGGCCTCTGAAGATACCGCCATACTTGGCAATTGCGATCTTGCCCTTGAGGCTGACACCGGCTTCGACAAGGTCATCGTAATCGTGGTAGGTGCCGTAGTTGACGAACACAAACGAACCCGTGACGTTGCCGCTGGCAGAGTAGCCGTGGAAGGTCGGGATCCGGTCTGCTAGACCCGAGGTGGGGTCCTCGTCTAGCACATCCTCGGTCAGGGAGGCGTTGAAGGCCACCTTCCAAGACGCAGCATCACCGTCGCCAGACTTTTCCAAAAGGGAGAGACTGTGATCGCGGGGGTAGTTTAGGTAGGTTTCGTAAGGAACAATGAGTGAAGGGACACCCCAATCCTCCCACTTTTGTCTCGTCCACTCGGCCTAGCAATCTGTCAGATCTCTGCTTTTCGTATACTTCACAAGATTTAATAGTATACCTGAGAAAGGTTCGTTCCAGCCAGATGCGGACCGGCAGTGTAGTAACGACTCCACTCCTCTGCCTTTTCTGAGGAAGGCGTCTCGAGCAGGATATCCAACAGCTCTTCGTGCTTCAACCCCCCCTTTCTATTATGAGACAGCGAGTAGTGGCCATGGGAGCCGCCGTGAGGAACGTGATGGGGCCGAATGAGGAACACGCTTATGGCGAAAGAGGCAAAGCCAACGAGCAGGAGACAGCTACAGGCAGCGGTAGCTACACGCCTAGCTGTTTGATGCGGATACCTCCTCTGGGGAGAGCCGACCGGAACGGTCTGTAGCAAAGGGCTGGACTCGGTGGCCATCTTCTCGTGAACCATCTTCTCGGGTCCGGAGGCGGAGCTAAGAGAAGGGGAATCGATGGATGGTTAGCCAAGAAAGTGAAGATGCACGAGCAAAGGTGGTGGTGTGGCGTGGTGAGGTGGGTGTGTGGATGTGTGGGTGCGTGATGACATAGGACGGCAAGGCACGCTATTGGAAGGAGATCGCCACAGCCGCTCCTGGCCGGCATTGGACAGCAGTTCTGGCGCAGGCAGGAGAGACTCACATTGCGGGCAGCTTGCTATTACCCTTTTCTGTTGCTCGAATTCATCTACTCTTGTGTGCATTTGTTTGAGAGCGGTTGGATTGAATCGGATTTTATCAATGAGGCCATGGGTAGGAATAGCTCGTCAGGCTTGGACTCGACGATAACAAACCTATCCATTATGCAATCCATTGGGGAAGCCGTGTTGCCGGAGCAAAAGTCCCTGTAAGGATTATATCTTGAAATTATACCCAATTGGGAAAATGCCGAAGAAATCAAGAGCTCCCAGGCAATGGGTCCGTATCGTGTGGTTAATTCACACAGACATCATTGAAGGAACTCTGTACAGTTGAATCCCACTTGAATCCTGTGCCGCCCACAGGCTCTTGTTTCCGGTTAAACAGCAATGAACATTCCGTGGGGGACGGCCGGATTTGTCAGTCACTGGGCATCGCCTATCATGCAGCCCAGTCCGCGCGTAGCAATGTCTTACGGTACCACCCCTTTCACGGCCTTTAGGCAGGTGATGCGCAGTCTCCCAGATGGCGCAGGCATCACATGAGAGCGTGTTGCTTGCTCGCGGTGGAGGGGTTCCCCGCAAAATCACGGGGAACATGGCAAGGCATCATGAAGCCGTGCCACCATGCCCTGCACCAAAATGTAAACCCACGCCTTTGCAGATGGTTCCCCGTGGACATTTCTGCCTCTTGTTCTCGGAATGGCTTGACTTCAAGGCTCACATGGCCTCCACCCACAGGTGCCGTCGTGCCCCGCCAGTTCAGCCCGGCCCCTCCAAACGCCTGCATTCCCATGCACGTTGTTGCCGCCTGGAGGTAAATGGAAAATATACTGCAGGGGCTGTCGTTGTTGCAGCTCGGCTTAAATTCTGCACACGCATTCGTTCTCCATGCCGTTCAACCATTGGATGGTAAGACCGTGTGCCCGCATATCCAGGGTGTGACAACCGACTACTGTGTAGAGCTGGGCTCCGCAGTCGGGGAAAGACATGCAATATCCATGATGAATGTCAGCCAACGGCAATGGCACATCGCCACTGGCGTCACTGGTACGGTGTTTGTAGGAGCCCATGGCGCTGCAAGCCTCACGGTACCTCAAAACAAACTTGAAATTTAGACTCGGATGGGGAGGCTTTGATTGTTCAGAAGAAGACATGTCAAAAGCAACGCTGACGGTCCCAGCCCGGCATGCCAAAGCAGCCAGGGCCGATTAGCAACATGATAGGTACTGTACTGTACTGCGCCGCACTCCGTTCTTCGGCCAGCTGCGAACCCCTGGAAATCGCACCCCATGATCCCCCGATCCGCCGTGGCCTCCACCGGACCGACCCCACCGGCCGAGACCCCGGTCAGCGCAGGTAGTCCGCGAGTATCCGGATGCATACCTTTTAACCATTGAGTTTGTCGGGATTTGAACGAACCGGAGTTGCTGCATCAGGATCGGCAGGCAGTTCACCGCTGCCAATCCCTTCTCTCGACGCACGGTCGCGCAGGTGTATCCCCAGCATTATCACCAGATGCGTCCCGTGCTCGAGCATGACCTGGCAGATGCACACAGTCCTAACCAACACACACCGCGTTAGTGTTAGCGTCTGAGCTGCATCTCGGTACCTCGAGGCTACTTGAACCTGCCGCTCTGATCCATGTCCAAACGCTGACTGCCTGCCAGCCAATTTTTTTTCTCTTTTTCGCGTATTTGTCAGTCTCGAGGCTTCGTTCGCTGTCAACCTTACTCGCCTGCCAACCTACCTTTTTACTCACCACCTTTTTTTTTTTTTTTTTTCTACCTTCAATTGCAACTTTAGCATCCCATAAACACATATACCATCCTGCTCGCCTCTTTTCCCATCGTGAGCTCCGTCATTGTAAAGAGCCTGCGCATAGAGTCCAGGACCTGTGACATATCATCTACCGTCTCTCTGTGTACCTAGACCGTCCTTGCAAACGATATCCTGACGCACGACACCGACTCCCGCCTGTTCTAGCTGACCGCTTGCTGCTCGGTGAATCCTTCAAATATGAACAACATAGGCCCCGATGGGAAGCCAAGGCTTCCAGTCAGGCAACTGACAATCCTGGGTAAGACTCTTCATCATCCCGCTCATGAAATAATTACGCACGACTCTACACCGGCCTCTCCGATTTCTACTACCCCCACCGTATGAGATGGATCAACGTGAACTACACCCATCCATTCGTCGTCTTTTGTGGCCTGTTCTCATGCGACCAGCAGATGCATAATTCGAGGGAACGGCTAGATCATGGCTGAAGTTGTTGCCGCTATGGATATGGTAGTACCACATTCCGGAATTCATCTCAAATATCACCATCACCAGCTCAGAGTCATATTGCTAACGTCTGCCTGCAGCCGTGGCAAGGTTCGCTGAACCCATGGCCTATACCTCTGTCTTCCCCTATCTTCCCGAGATGATTAGGAGTTTCGGGGTGAAGCAGAACGAGGTGGCCAAGTGGGCGGGCCTTACCTCGGCCGTCTTCTCTCTTTCCCAGAGCGCTACCGCCGTCCCCTGGGGCAAGGCGGCCGATCGATACGGCAGGAAACCAACTCTCATCGTCGGCCTCATATCTACCATGATATGTTTCGTTATCTGGGGCATGTCCACTAGTTTACCCATGGCAATCACTGTCAGAGCAATCCAGGGCGCTGGAAATGGAAATGGTTCGTTCCAACCAACTCCTGCACAACCCGTCCGACTGTCTAACTTCTTATGCAGTTGGCATCATCCGAACCATGGTGGCAGAAATGGTTCCGGAAAGGGAGCTTCAGCCTAGAGCATTCTCCATCATGCCGCTCGTTTGGTCCTTGGGTTCCGTTGTCGGGCCCTCCTTCGGCGGCGCCTTCGCCCAGCCTGCCAAAAACTTCCCCTGGCTTTTTGGCAACATCGCGTACTTCAACAAATTTCCCTACGCCCTACCGAACCTCATCGCCACCGTCTTCTTCCTCATCTCGGCCTCCAGCGCCTTCTTCTTTCTGCACGAGACACTGCCTACCAAGCGTGGCAATGAGGACTGGGGTCTACAGTTTGGCAAGAAATTTGCCAGGGCTTTTCAACCTGGCCAGCGTCACGTCTCCCACCGCCGCCGCTCCTTTGTCGATGGCGAAGCAACAGCGCCACTCGTGCCGAGTAACGTCACTCCAAAGAAGAAGAGCGTTGCCGCGCAACCGGCCCCGGGTTTAAAGGAGGTCTTTACTTATCAAACCATCCTCAACCTCGTCTCTTACACCTTCCTTGCCTTTCACTCGGTTGCCTACGACCAGAACCTCACAGTGTTCATGAATTATCCCGTCATGAAGCACACGCCGAAGAACACCAAGCTTCCATTCTATTTCAACGGAGGATTTGGGCTTAGCTCTGGTGAAATCGGCACCATCTTCACACTATACGGCGTGGTCTGTGGTCTGGTGCAATTTATGTTGTATTCGCCTTTGGTTACCCGCTATGGCGTTCTGAAATGCTTCCGCGCGTGCTGTAAGTCTTGACCCCTGCTTCATACGAGCAACCAAAACTAACGGTATCAAGCTCTCTTCCTCCCCTTCATCTACTTCATCACCCCATACACAGCCCTTTTCCCAACGCAAAAGACACGCGTCGCTGCCATCCTCACGGTCATGTTCTTGAAAGCCTTTGGAATCATCGTCGCTTTCCCATCCACAACCATCCTACTCACCAACTCGTGTACCTCGGTCCGCGTCCTTGGCACCCTCAACGGATTTGCTACCATGTTCAGCGGCTTAGGCCGTGCTCTAGGGCCCGCCTCCACTGGCTGGGCATTCAGTTGGGGCGTCGACCATGGCTATGTTGTCAGTGCATGGTTCTTCCTCAGCATCGTCGCTGCCATCGGCGCCATCCCGGTTTTTATGATCGTGGAGGGAGAGGGTCCGTCAGCGTCAGTTGAGAGCAGTGACAACGAGGACAGCGACGCGATTCTAGAAACGGACGAAGAGGATGCTGCGGACCAGGATAGCGCTTTGCTTTCGAGCGAACTGACTCTCAACGGAGAACATCACGGGAACCCAGACCAATCAACGCCACTCCTCGGGCATGGTCATAACCAAGCCAGCACCTACAAGACCGTCTCTGGCAGCCACTAATCAAGTATAGAACGAAGGAATTTATTTGTTTATTAACGTGATTCACCACGATGGATTTGATTTTATGCATGATGTCTAGCATACTCGGGCGTTGGAACTATTTCACCATGTCATGGGCGATTTGACGGTACATCAAGGGTAGGAAAATTGGCGAGCTATTGAGGTCGTTGCGAACATCGAAGTCAGGATATACGCTTTATTTAATTGAACACTACTTTCGTAAGAGACCTTGTATTGCGTGTAAATCGAGTGGCTATCTAATCATTTTGTAACATGTTCTGTGTCCACGATCCCGATGCATGGGGACGATGCTATAAACCGCCGAACTACCTACCTACGTGCGTCCTAATTCCAAAACGTAGATTGTCACAATTTCCCAAGATTCCATCAGATCCGAATCCCTCGAGTGCGTTTACCTAAGCCTACATACGTGAGTGATATGCCCCTGGCTCCGTTATACAGCCATTGCCCAACCAAGATACGCTTCCATTAATGATGTCCAAGACAAAATAAGTAAAGAGGAAAACAGACTCCGTCGCCATGCCTTGCGCAATGGGAGAATCGCGCAAAAAGAAAGTACGACGACTGCCATGCACTTCTCCAACATCGGGCCGTCCGCCGTGTGAAGAGCGTGGAACGCCTTGCAGATATGAAGAACAGGAAGAGGAAGAAGAAGACAAAGGAGAAAGTAGTAAATAAGCAGTTTTCAGTAGGCGGCGGTGGCAATAAGACCGCATTTTCCCTCATAAACGTATAGCTGTGGGCGTGCCCCTAGGCCACGAACCCTTCATGCTCGCACCACTCCCACCGCTGGTCGCCGTAATCGCGGGGCACGTGTTGCAAGGGCTGAGCATACATGTCGTCCTCTTCCCAGACGCGGCGGACCAGGAGGCCTCGTGGGCTGGTTTCGTAGGCGGGAAAGTTGTGTCCCTTGAATCGTTCCAGGTCGGCCTCCATGCTCCGCAGGTGCAGGTAATCGGCACCGACCCAGTTGTCGATGATCTCGGCAATATGGCGAAACCCTTCGGTGTGGCCTCCGCAAAGACGAGCCTTGACGCCGCAAACGACGAACAGAAAGCTGTGAATCATCTCGTGCAGGAAGGTGGAGATGAGCAGGCGGCGGTTGTACTGGGTGTCCTTCAGAATCGGGGAAGACAGGACAATGAGTGTTTCGTAGCCGCCTAGGCGAGCACATCGGCGAAGAGCGGTGGTTCCGACAATGTGGCTCTCGTACTGGGCACTGGTGGCGTGGCTCCAGTCCCACGTGACGCGCTGAGCAAGACGGTTCGCGAAGAAGATTTCGTTTGCGGCGATGAAGATACTCCGAAGAGCGTCATTGTCAAGCGGGAAATCGGCCTCGCGGGACTTGGGGTTGATGAGAGCCTTGAGGATGCGCCCGTGCTTGGAGTCGGGATACCGGCGGCGGAAGCTCGCGACATGGGCACGGACGAGATTGGCGGCCTCGAAATCGCCGAGCATGGGTTCTTCATCTTCCAGGCATGAGTGGTGAGCGTTGTCGGAGGAGATGGATAACCCCGATTCCGTCCGTTCCATGTGAAGGGTGTCGGCAACGGTCGGGGGTTCCGGGGTCGGCGAGCTCTCCCGTATGACGAGGAAAGCCAGATCCTTGATGCGGACCGAGTGGCCTAAAAAAGAGCCATCGTGGTCGTGGTCGTGGTCGTGGTCGTGGTGATGATACTGCGACGGTACGGCATGGCCCCACGGATCGAGCCTCGGTCGCTTGGGGGTCTGGTAGAAGCCGTGGTCGTTGTAGTCATCCGAGAAACTAACCCTCCTCTTGCCATTCTCCATGTATGGGCCATTGCCATGGGCATCAAGCCGGCCCCCGCCAACCACCCAAAAGGACATGGAGCATGCTCGGTTTCCCCAGCCCAGAGCCGACGGCCAACAGCGGTAATATAATAAGATAATAGATCAACAAAAGGACAGCAGTTCGGTGTATTTGGCGACTGAAGGGGGGGTGGCCAGCTCCTGAACCGCGGCTGCTGTATCAACTCGGCACGGGTTTTGCTCAAACGACAGACAGGCAGGCAGGCGGTGTAGGAGGGCGGAGGAAGTCGACTCGGCGAGCGAGTACTTGGACACGCCTGCGTATGGATTATGGCTGTAAAGAACGAAGTGGTGGAGGCGTAACTTGTCTCGGGACGAAATTAGACCAGACAGACAAAACGACGGGGACCGAATTAGAACCGAAGTGTCCTCAAAGGTCAGAGATAGAAGAGCGCCTGCGTGCCAGCGAACCAAACAACGAAGCTGCCGGGAAAGCCCTTGCCTGCATGCGGGTTTGGGAAGCCCAGCCGTAGCGCGACACGACAGCGTCCGGACGGGATCGCCTCACTCTTTTTCGGGGGAGGGGGCAATGCGTCGTGGGCGGTGGAAAGTCTTGCCAGCCCCTCCCACCCCCTTTGTTCCCGCAGAAGTGTGTTCGTTTTGGAGGACGAGGATGGAACGGTCGAGCTCAGTTGGGCCTTTGGGGCTGTTGCAGGCAGACCGTGGCGAATCGAGCGGTGTGCGTCTTGCGTCTTGCAGCATGCAGCCGAAGGGAGGGACGAGAAGAGGGCCTGTCCAAGGGCAGAGTGGATGGACGGGCCCCCACCAAGAGCCGGGATGCTTGGGAGGGGGCACTAAGGGTGNTCCAGTTGGCATCCAGGGCGGGTCAGGCGAGGCGCTGCAGTAGCCCGCCCCTGTTGCAGTGCAGTGCGTCTGCGTCTGCGTCTGCGCCTGCAAAGGGGAGTGGCCGACTTGCGTCTGCTGCAGCGCCGTTGAAAAACTCACCTACCTTACCTACCGACCTACATACTGATGATCTTTGGTTTTCCTGGTCGAAGTGGTGACGGCAGTAACAACCCGCCACCCATAATAAGGTACTGTAATTGCGTGAGAGCATACCAACCCCAGCGATCGTCGACTGTCTCGGTTTTGGCTGGAGCAGTGCCTCCGAGGTTGGGGCGCACGACGATGCCCGCCATCCATCCCGTCCTTCCCGCCTCAAGCGAAAAGGCGCACCCGCCTGCGGCTGGTGAAGCCCTGGATGAGGCGCTGCACGCGGGCATGATCCTTGGGGTCCTGCGAGGACAAGTCAGCCAACGACGAATCCCCTTACCCACCCACGCTGCAACATGACCTTTGCGCCAACTCTTAGCCGAGCGTGCTTCGTCCCAGAGAACAACCCGTGAGGATGCGGCCCGGCAGAGGGTTTCAAAACACCTGCTGTTCGTGAAGTCGCGTCGTTAAACGCACAAAAGGTCGTCCCATTCCCTGGCAGACTGGTAGCTCCTGCGGCCACGGCCGTCCGTCTCAACGAGAACCACAAGAATACGTACTTCCTTTGCTTTTGGAAGGGCAAGCGCCCCATCATGCCGGAAGGGGAGAGGTTATGCACGGGAGAGGGGTCTGCCTCTTGCAGGATGCGTTGGCGAGCGTGGCCATGATCTGGCCTGGATGCAGCAAAAAGCTAAGCAAGACATGCCTGGAAACCGGATCCTACGTGATATCCGCACATGCGCATACAGAAATTTCCTGGCCGAGTTGAAAGGGCACATCGTGCAATATGGAAATAGCTTCTGGCTTGACTGCGTCCTCCCGTCCGTCTGGAAAACCCCTTCCTTTGCCATTGTGCATTTGCTCCTGTTGTCTTGTGTCCTGGTCTAGGGTAGTAGTATATTCTGTAAGGGTCGAATGGCCCCCCTGCCCCCCGAATGCCGCAGCACTTACATCAAAGTTCAACCTAGGAGCGAGGTAAAGACGGCCTGGGGAGTAAGTATGCTTTAAATCACTATTCTAAACGCTTGATACTGTCCAAAAGGTTATAATCTCGGACCTGTTGAGTGCAATGGCATCATGAGCCTATGCTTCCACTCTTTGACGTCTAGGAATAAGTGAAAAGTATTGGGCATCTTGCGCAGCTGGCTGACTGGCAGAAGATGTGACTATCGGCTTGAAACCGAAGGCGGAAGCTAGAGGAGCCAACGTGAGCGGCTCATTGAGATGAAGGCGAGAGTCTGCACTATATTGAAATCGTTGTTGGCCATTGTATCCATCCGGCTGATGTTCCTCTGCTGCTCGACTGTGGCTGTCTGGACGAGCTGCCCATCTAGACGGTCGGCCATGACGGTCGAATTTCTCCCTAACCGAGGAAGATATAGAGGCATAGATCTCTGTCGATGTAGAATGTTTGGAGCAGCATTTCATTATTTATGGGCACTATCTCAGGCAAGTGGCTCATCTTGACCATGACGTGAGAAGGGGTGACCTGAGAGGTTGACCATGATAGTCTAGTAGGATGGGGCTGGCACATGTGCATGGCAATTACACAAGCAAACAATAGTGGTGTACTGTCTGAAACAATATTATCTGTTTGTAATTACTTAGTAGCCTGGCCAAAGGCATTGGCCATCTTAATGGCTTCGAATATTCACACATCCGACTTATCAGGTGACCTGGAAAAGCCGGCGAGCTTTAAACGACAACAGTGATGAGAGCCCTACTCCGCGTGGGAATCCCGCCTCTTCGTTCAGGCCTTCTTCTCATGCGGCGACATCTTCAGCGCCTTGGCCTCCTCGGCCACCACCTCGGCAATCGTCGCCCTCAGGGGCTCCCCCGTCGGCTCCCAGCCCAGGTACTTCCTCGCGCGCGCCGCCTCGCCCTTTGAGTTGAGCCCGAAGGACGGCGTCGCCGCGCCCTCCATCATGGTCGCCTCCTTCTGGCTCACGCTCTTGGTCAGCGGCTCGGGCAGGAAGCCCTGCTTGCTGGCCTCCTCAGCCACCCACGCCGCCACGTCCGCCCACTTGTGCGAGCCGCTGGCCGCGAAGAAGTAGCCGTGCGTGCCGAAAATCTCGGGGTTGTCCTTCTTGGAGTCGTCCTGCGCTGCCTCGACGAGCTTGACGTACAGCCGTCCTAGGTCGGCGACGTGCACGTGGTCCCACTCAGTCTTGCCCGCGCCGACGACGGGCGCGAAGCCCTTTTCCAGCGTGCCCTTGGCCAGGTCGGGCACCTGGATGCTGCGCTGGTTGACCGGGCCCTCGCCGCGGCCGTAGATGGTCGGCGGGCACACGATGGCGATCCTGACGGCGTCGGAGCTGGCCCCCTGGACGATCTTATCCACGTTACGGTGGTCGGCCGCGTCCGGGAGGTTGGTGAGCTTGTCGATGTTGTCGATGTCGTGGTACTTCTGCTCCGGGAGAGGGGCCTCGCCGGCCCGCCCGTTTTGCTGGTCGTACCATGTTAGGATGGAGGTGCCCGACGTGTGGATCCAGTACCCCGGCTTGTCCGCCGTGTGGCCGGCCTTGAGACCTTTGGCGATGGCGGTTGCGCCGGGGACGTTGTCCGACGAGTCTGCCGTGTCTGCGCATCATGCCTTAGCACGGCCAATCTATCAACACGTGTAGGGTGGGTGCCAAACATACGGACAACAATGTCGGCCTCTGCGGCCGCCTTCTCGACGACTTCCGAGTCATCCAGGCCGCCATACGCGAACTTGACGTCCTGATATCGCTCCCTCACCGGCTTGGCACGCTCTTCGTTACGGACGAGGAGAGTGTACTCGTAGTCGGGATGGGCTTTGTACAGCCGAGCAAAAGCCGTACCACCGATGTAGCCTTGTTGGATGTTAGCCTTGCGGGCACTGCCGTATACTATGCCCAAGTATTCTGCTCACCCGTTACGCCCGTTCTTGATGATACATAGTTAGCATCGAGGGGTCGTATCGTCTGGTCATCTGGCGAGCCACTTACAAGAAGATCTTGGGCGCCATGACGATGTTTTCTGTGCCTCCGCGTGTAGGTGATGTTGTGCAAGTCGCGGCGAGGATGTATTATACTATACGAGGAACCCCAGCTGGCGTTTTTGGACGTGTATTTAATACACTCGAGCGAGCAAACGTCAGGCGTGTGGAAAAAGGCAAAGACGGCCGTAGTAAGTCGCCGTATGCTAGAAGATATTCCACATGGTGGGGTGTGATGGCGCCCTCATCTCATGGTGACATCATGGAGCACCTACCAATTAGCCGTCGTGATACCGTTCCCCTTCTCCAATATTTGCGGCATCGTTAGAGCCATGAATAATACGCTTGCTGTATTTGTAAGCCCAAGAGTCGACGGATGGCGGGGACTCGCAGCGAGCGTTACGTTGCGGCGATGTGAGCAGCTCGTCGCTAAGCAATAAATGGCACGCGCACTTATACTGATTGCATCTACGTGCCATGCTCAATTGACATGTTCGTGTGCACTGGTCTGGGCTGGTACCATGTATTTGATCCTCTACAGACAAAGGAAACACAATTCGAGACCAACGATATAGAATATCTTTTTTTGCCAAGAGACCCTAGTCCTCCATTTGCTGTATTGCCATCATCATCTCATGCAGATTGACCCTTGGTTCATTGCCATGCACATGCCTCATACCACAATATTGCGCCTTTCTCCCTACCCGTGGACGGAATAATAGACAACCAGCGTGACAATCAAGACAGGGTAGCAGATTGCCTCCAAGAAGAGCTGTCGCCTCACCACCGCACGCTGCCTGCTCGTCAGGTTATGCAGTTCTCCGCATGTATACCATGAAATGGTTGAGTCAAACTTTCCCCACAACGCAATCAGCCCTGTCAATGGAAAAGCAACAGTCAAGCCCACGATGACGATAAAAATAATCCTCTGCCTTCTGTTCCCCCCATCTACGCATCGGCGACGGAACATAATGTCCTCCCGGGCCAGCCTGATGAGATTGTTTTCTGATGGAGTGAATAGCAGCTCGTTGTCTTGCTCAACCATCAAGCCTCTTGCTTGGCCATGGTAGTTCCGCGAAGGATAGGGACAGCTTCGAAGTCTCAGCAGCCTTGGACTGATTAGGGACGGGGCACTGCGCTGCGTCTGTCTATCCTCGGAATCGCATGTTTGAGGCCTCGAGGGAGGTAGCCTTGACGTAGCTGTACCGAGTATGCTTGAACTCGATGGGCGTCTAAAGTCGGGATGCATCACTGACCGGTCAGCATTGGACTTGTTTCGACGAATCTGAGTCTCACTCGAGATTCTTCCATTATCCCCACTGCAACGAACTAGAGCAGGTACCGGTATGCTCGTATCAGACAGGCTGATAATGTTGTGAAAGCGCGCCGAGAGTGGCGTCTGGGGACAATTCGAGGATGACACGGTGCTGATGGTTCGTGTGTTTCTTCTGGCGGCAAATGATCCTGCAGCCTCCGTGTGGTCCTCCTCGCCACGCTCTCTTCGGAACTGCTGCACCAAGGCAGCTTCAGGCAGGCTTACCAGTGGAAACGGGAGACGGGAAATCTCATAAGGCAGCTCGTCACGCAATCCGTGAATAGCTGAATCAGGGGGACTGATGCTCTTGACTTCCGGCTCAAGATGCGCGTGATCGAAAGTCGTGCAAGGCGTCAACGGGGAGTTGCGTTCTGAGTGTCCATATGCTCGAGACCAGCCTCCAAGCTCACGCTCCTCGTCTACCTTGCAGCTTGACTCGAGCTTCTGGGCGTGCCCGTAGGCATCGAATGCATCGGATTCTAGGCTTTCGTAACTGGCAGTCCAGGTGTCCAATTCGAAGACATTGTTCGTGCGTCCTGATCGGTAGTTTTGATGGTCGCGCTGAAAAGGGTTTGAGAATTTCCGCATCGCGGCTGCAACTCGATTTGCGGGCTGAGGAATCGCCCGACACGAGTTTTGCGGAAACGCGGCCGCATCCTTGTCCGCAAACCTAGGAACCAGCAAAGGGCGGTTTGTCTGCCGGTCATTGCGAATGCAGTAGAAGCCTTCGCTTTCCGGTTGCGTGGGATGTTGGATGATCCTGTCGACCGTGCCGTTTTCGGCTTGATGCGCGTTTAGCTGGAAGTAGTCTGACACATCGGCAACACTGCTACCCAATGTTCTCTTCACGAGGTTTGAATCGGTCATGGCGGTAGTATCGCGGACAGCATCGGTAGCCACGGTCTGCCAGTCGCTGTTCGTCCCAGTATCCGCCCTAGCACCCAACAGTGCTCCCAGGCCAGCATTCACCTTGAATGGCACTCGCCCTCCGTCGTTGGCATCGTCTCCATCTTGTTTCTTGATCTTGACCTTGACTTCGTCGTCGACTTGCTACGTCGATCGAACAGCTGCAGGATTGTAAAAAGAAGCACACTGGCGCGCAGCAGGATTCTTCATCGAATCCATACTCGACACTAAGCCGTGAGCCTGCGCCGTTTCTGCATGACGTCCAGCTCTGGGCATGTGGATACCATCAACTCCCTTCTCGGTGGTGGTGTGCAGGAATGTCGAGTAGAGACCGCCATCGTACTTGAATCTGTCTCCGCTTGCGCTGCTGGAAGACTTGGAGCAACTAGCCGTCAGCTCTCCATATTGATTCACACCGAAACCAAGAGTTGCCCTCCGAGTCGGTCGGCCGCCCAAGAGCTTGGTACCGTCGAGATCAAGGTGGAGCAGAGCTTCTCCGTCGGTCCAACATGCTTCGTCGACGTCGCTGTATATACTGGATGACGAAACAAAGGAGTTGTCTCTGGGCATAAACTGTTGGATTTTGGGGCCTGGGAGCTTAGGAAGCGAGACATCTGGGGGACCAATTATGGTGTTTCTCCTCTGCAAGCCAGGATGCGTGCCTTGAGATACATTTGGCGCACCATTGGCATGAAACACGACTTGGAACTCCCTGCGTCGTTCTGGACCCTTGAACCTAGGGTTGGTGGGCTCCTGAAAGTCCGTGACAGATGCAACAGTCTCCCAGTCCGAGCCCGCTTTGTCGTGGTCAAGCTTAGGGACGAATCGACAGTGTGTAAGACTTCTGCCGAGATCACAAGTATTCAGGGTGAATGGTTTCTGAGGTGCTTGGGGGACCGAGTCGACGGAGAAACGATCACGCGCATGAATGTACGAGAAGTCTTCAAGCTCTATCTCGTCATCGTGGTCTGAGGCGAATGGGTTTGACTTGAACGACGTGTTCATGTTCGTGGCAGTAGCCCTGCCGAAGTAGTCGTACCCGGAGGTTCGGGCACTGTCCGCTTCAATTGACTGTAGAGAGTCAGTATCAATCCCCATTGATCACAGGAGGGTTCAGAAATACCACTGGTGATAGCGGTCTCATGCTTAGGATAAGAGACCGCGCAGTTGATGGATGCTTCTCTTGCGCTGGATCCAATCTCACCTCACCAATTTCTACAGCGCTTTCAGAACAACGTTAGAACATGGAATCTCGTGATTGGAATCGAAACCCTCCGCACTCGAGTTGCAGTAACGATAACCTCGGTGGAGAAGCAACGACCGCCTGGAGTCGGAGAAGCCCAATTGTGTTAGGCGATGATTCAGGACGAAGCAAGGGCTCGTTCCAATTGAGTCGGTCGAGATAAACAGCGGAAGAAAACAACCAATCGGCGTTCAAGAAGAAAACAAAGAATATAGCCGAGTTGAGGTGGATTCGAGGCCGACAGTGAATCCGGGTGATGTTGTAAGGGCCTGCGTATTTGCGCGGGTACCTGAGCGCGAGGGTACGACAAGGAAGAGGAAGAGAGCAAGGCGGGAGGTCAGCGCGCAACGCGACTTGACTGGCGTGTGGGTTTGAGGGCAATAACAAAGCCGAGTGCCAGATGCGTGACGCGCTTAGAGATGAGATCTGGCGATAGCAGCTGGCAGCTAGAGATCGCCAGCTGGGAACGGTAGCGGCAGGCACTACCGACGATTCCTCCATACCATCCATGTTCACTTCCCTACTAGAACTTCAGCTTGATCGTGGGCGGTGTATAAAACTGTGAGCGAACTAGTAGGTTATAGCATTGTGTAGGATGCGATTGCAGGATCTAGCAACTCGGTTCAAGTCTAGAGGTTCGGCTGCATCAATGCACTCCTCCATCATCAAGCCTACCAGAGCATCTGGAGTTTGGCTCAGTCTCAACAAGCGAATCACCTTTGCTGAACTAGTCTGGTGAGAGTTTTTGTCCCTTTGGAATCTTGAAGGGTTTCCCCATACCAGTTACCTCAATACTTCAGCATGCGAAAGTTCAGCTTGATGAGGTATCAAATTGCAATGCATCGAGGGGTTCTCAACTAATCGAGACCGATGTCATGTTGTTATCGAGAGTGATTGGTTTCTTAGCCACTAAGGTAAGAGGTACCTGGTAGGTCAGTAATTGCCCCACCAGACCACCAGCGCGCCGGATCAACCACGGCACACTTTGTTGGTTAGCCTCACGTGCCCACCCTGCCAACCCCAAACTCAAGATAGTTGATAGCTTGCGCCATCTCGCAAGTCTACTGCAGCCTTTCTTGCGGAACCCCCCCTCGAGCCGACCTTGGCCTGTTCCGTCCACGACCCCAGCCTGCTCTCCCTCACGCCCGCGTGTCGCAGGTCCTACTTTGTCTTGATAAAAATGGATCAACGTGAGCTCGAGTCGCGCGTCAAGGCACTGACAAAGTCGGTCGCCGCAAACGAGCCACCCGAGAACGCTCTGAGACTGCTGGAGAGCCTTAAGAAGGATGCTTCGCCGACGGAGGAGATGCTTCGGGTAAGTGTGATACGGCCCTCCTCCCGCCCAGTGTTACTATGCGCACTGCCTTGCGCCAATGTGGTCGCCGCGTGTACTGCTGTGAATCACTGTCCTTGTGCGATCGCCGTCTTTGTTGATGGTACAAGCCCGGACCATGATTTGTGCTTTGATTCTGTACACCGACACAACACAAACACTCCCTCAAGTCGATGGATATAACCCCAGCCCAGCACCAGACAATCATGTCTTCTTTTACTCACGCCAAGTGTCCCTTCATAGGCAACGCGCGCGGGTGTACTCGTCGCCAAGCTTCGATCGAACCCTAACAAAGAAATTGCACGAGCGGCAGCCGAGATTGTCGCAAAGTGGAAGAAGCTCGTCGAACAAGAGAAGCAATCGAAACTGCACAAGGCCAAGATGAGCTCGCCGGCCCCAGCTCCTGCCTCGTCGCCCGCCATGGCGCCCGCCGCACCCACAAGCGCAAAGAAGGTCTTCAAGGGCGATCCAGAGAAGCGCAAGTTCGACAGCGACGGCGTAGACATCAAGCGAACAGACTCCAACGTGCGCAACCAATGTATCGGCCTCGTCTATAACGGCCTTGCCTACCGGTCCACAGAGCCTGAGTCAGACATCCTCGCCAAGTCCGTGGCAGTAGAGCACGCCGCGTTCGTGCTGTTCAGCGGCGAAGGAGCTGACTACAAGAAGAAGATCCGATCGCTCTTTACCAATCTGAAGAACAAGTCCAACAAGGAGCTGGGCCCCAGGGTGTTGAACGGTGCGATCGCGCCCGAGGAGTTCGTGTCCATGACGGACGAGCAGTTGAAGAGCGAGGATCAGCGAAAGAAGGAGATTGAGCTGGAAAAAGAAAACATGAAGAAAGCACAGGTCCCAATGGCGGAGAAGAGCATCAGCGACAGTCTCGAGTGCAGTCGCTGCAAGCAGAAGAAGGTCAGCTACACACAGGCCCAGACCCGAAGTGCAGACGAACCGATGACGACGTTCTGTGAGTGTATGAATTGCGGGCACCGCTGGAAGGTAAGAACATGCTCTCTCAGCCCGTTTCCCATGTTTCATGAGTGGGTCGCGGCTAACAGTGTTTCAACTTTCCAGTTTTCATAATTTTGCATACGGCGTTTCGTCTCAGGTCGACTGGAATTTTGTGCTTTTGAAACGACAGTCAGGATCTTCGGAGGGACATTAGGGGCGGGAGTTTATTCGGAACAGAGATATCAAGACTTGTACCAAAAAGAAGAATCACATTCTTCATTTGTGCGGCAATGGGCCAATTTGATCGCTTTTCAACTAGCTGGTATCCATTGGACGATGAGATGGGGGTATCAAGAAACAATAGAAAGCATGCCAATCCCAACACAGGTTTCCTTGGATAACAGCTCACTTGGGCTCCGGAATGCCCAGTGCCTTGAACAGATTGGGGACAGTCTCATCGTCCGACTCCAGTCCTAGCTCCTTGACGTGCCTGTAGAGTTTGCTGACGTGTCGCGTGCCCGAGTCGCACAGGATGGTGACGAGCTGGCTGCCTTCGGGCAAAGACATGGCGGTCACGACTGCGGCGACACAGTTGACGGCCGTGCTGCTGCCGGCGAATATGCCGTCGTTTTCGACGAGCCACCGAGCCATGCGACAGGCCTGATCGTCGGTGACCTTTACGGCGTCGTCGATCAGGTCGTAGCCCGCCTCGAAGTTGGCCGTGACGCGGTTGATACCGATGCCCTCGACTATGGAATCGACCTGCTGGCGGCGTCGCGTCCCCTCCTTTTCGGTCGGGGAGTACATGACGCCGTACTTGACCTTGTTGTACAGCCCGCTGCCGTGTGGATCAGCCAGCACGATCTTGAGCGTGTTTGTCTTTGCCTCCTCCTTAAGATACCGGGCCACCCCGGATATTGTGCCTCCGGTGCCGGCGCCGGCCACGAATGCATCTATCGCGCCGCCCGTCTGCCGCCAGATCTCTGGGCCGGTGCCGTTCAAGTGAGCCTGCCAGTTGGCCTGCGACTCGAATTGGTTGGCGAAGAAGCCCTTGCTGCCGTCCTTGTACGTATCGGCGTGCTCGGCCGCACGGCGACGGGCAAGGTTCACGAAATGATTGGGATCCGTGATGGGTGCGACGGTGACACGCTCAACAGCCGCACCCAGGTGCAGCAGTAGGTCTGACTTCTCGTGACTCTGGTCATCAGGCATGAAGATGTGTGCTTTGTATCCCTTTGCCCTGGCTAGAGTGGCGAGAGAGATACCAGTGCTTCCCACGGTGCCCTCGTAGATGGTATCGCCCTGGTGCGGCGTCAGCAGACCTTGTGCCTCGGCCTCCCTGATTATATTTAGGGCCACGCGGTCCTTAGGGCTGTTGCCGGCGCCGTTCATAAACTCTGCCTTGGCAAGGATAGTCCTGCCGGTGGCTCTGGAGAGCGACTGGATCGGTATGAGCGGCGTGTTCCCGATGCAGTCCTCGATGCCATTCGCGGCGACGGGAGGCGCAGTATAAATTGACGGGTCCAGGCCCGGCAGCGCGAGGTGCGCTTCATGATCCTCGAGCGCGACGGGGCCCCAGAGGAGACTGTTGCGCCGGGCGCTGTCGGCCTTTGCGGCGCGTTTGAGCTCGCGGCGTTTGCGCTGGTACGTGGTTTCAAGGTCCGGGTAAAAGTCCTTGAAGCCGAGCGTCACAGCGATGCCAGCGGCGAAGGCCAGCGCAAGAGCAGCAGAGCTGTACGCTTTGGGATGGTCGCTCAGGGACATGGCGGCTCACAAGAATCCAATTCAGCGGTTGAATCACTGCATTATGTAGATGGGAAAGAAAGAGATATGAGATAGTAACCCTCCTCGAATAACCTGGAGGCGTGATAGCTCCCTTGCTCGGCCTGTGGTCTACGCTCACGATCGGATGTTGAAATTTGTGATGGTAAGGTATATAATAGAGAAAACTGATGTCATGAGACACGAGACCCCCTGCTCGGTTGAGAAGGGACTAACTGTGGGGGAGACCCGGGGTGAGCAGTACTTGCCTTTCTTGCAGTTCAGCATACTAAAGACAAGTACCGCGGAACAATCGTGCATCCGACGATAGCATCGCGGGAGCTCGGGCCAATTTGCTATCAACAGAAAACCGTCGTCTCAACTACACCTCATATCCTGCTGGCTGAGCAAACAATCTGCCACCAATGGACTCGCCCATCCTGGCCCAGCTGTTCCGCCAGCTGTTCCGGCATCGACCGGCTGGATGTCAAAACCGACTGGCACACGCGGGACGGCCTAGGCAGCATGGCTGCTGCAGCGGCAGCTTCCAGCGGCAGCATCGCAGGGCGTACGCATCACGCGTCTCCATCGACCGAGGAATGAAGACCAATGAGAGTCGATGGCAGCAGCGGACGCACATCCTACCCCGGGACCGCTCCGACGAATTCGCCCAGTACCCGTACATCTCGGCGGCCGAGCTGAAGCAGAGGACGGAACGGCCGCGGAGGGTCAAGATGCTGCTTCGCGACTTCATCGACGGTATGCCAGCCCAACTTCCCCAAACCTCCACAAGAACCCCCTTACTGATGGAGCTCCGCCGAGTGTAGACAGCTTATACAACCCCTCGTACGGCTACTTCTCCAAGCAGGCTGTCATCTTCAGCCCCGGCGAGCCCTTCGACTTCACCGCCATGCGCGACGAGCTCGACTTCCAATCCGAGCTGGGCCGGCGCTACACCGAGTTCGAGGACGCGCTCGACGACGCCGAGGGCGAGAACCCGACGCGCCAGCTGTGGCACACGCCCACCGAGCTCTTCCGCCCCTACTACGGCGAGGCCATTGCCCGCTACCTCGTCTCCAACTACCGTCTCACCACCTACCCCTACCACGACCTGCTCATCTACGAGATGGGCGCCGGCCGCGGCACCCTCATGCTTAACATTCTCGACTATATCCGCGCCGCCGACCCCCAGGTCTACGCACGCACAAAGTTCAACATCATCGAGATCTCCCCCTCGCTCGCCGCCATGCAGAACAAGCACCTCCGCGCGACCGCCGAGTCGCGCGGCCACTCCGACAAAGTCGAAATCATCAACCGCTCCATCTTCGACTGGGATCAATACGTGCCTTCGCCCTGCTTCTTCCTCGCCATGGAGGTCTTTGACAACTTCGCCCACGACGGCATCCGCTACGACGTCGCCACCGAGGCGCCCCTGCAGGGCCACGTCCTCATTGACGGCGACGGCGACTTCTACGAGTTTTACGTCCATGAGCTCGACCCCCTCGCTGCACGGTTCTTCCGCGTGAGGCACGCCGCAACGGGCGGCCAGTATCCCAAGCCCTACCCCGCCAATCCGGCCCTCCGCTACTTGTCCACCAAGATGCCCTTTGCCGCCAACCTGTCGGACCCCGAGTTCATCCCAACCCGGCTGATGCAGTTCTTCGACGTGCTGGAGAAGTACTTTCCCGCGCACCGCCTTCTGACATCCGACTTCGATGCCCTGCCCCAGGCTGTCAGGGGCTTGAATGCGCCCGTTGTGCAGACGCGGTACGAGCGGCGCATGGTGCCCGTCACCACGCCACTGGTAAGTCCAACCATTACAACCATGAAAACACATGCAGGGCCACCCAACTAACAGGATGGAATAGGTTCACCAGGGCTATTTTGATATACTGTTCCCCACCGACTTCCGCATCACAGAGGCCATCTACCGCGCCATCACCGGCAAACTCACGCGCGTCATGTCCCATGGCGACTTCATGCGGCGCTGGGCGTACGTCGAGGATACCCAGACGCGCAGCGGTGAAAACCCGCTGCTTTCTCATTACAAGAACGCGAGCGTTCTGGTTACTGTATGATATGTAAATTTGCTGTAATATAGAGACGAAGAAGCATAGGACATGCCGACCATATTGTCTTCCATACGGACTGGACACCTATCAATAGCGAAGCCCTTGCTGGGCAATTGTAAGAGGTTATTCATAGTTCTATCATGTCTATCCTTGATGCGCTGGCCGCTCCGACGCTTGCGGATGGCGCGGACGGCATTTCCCAATTCCAATCAACAATTACCACTGCTAGAGTGGTTCCAGTAGAGAAACACAGTGTATAGCGAGTGAGCTAATGCACGTTTCAATTCCTACTTCATAGCTTCAATTTCTCATTGAGCCACTTGGTCGCCTCGGCGACACCGTCATCGATGTTCTCCGGCTTGGTGCCCTGGCCCTGCCGTACAGGCTCCTTGCCGCCTGAGCGACCTCCCAGGATTTCCGACACTGAACCCGCCCATTGCTCTGCGGTGACACCCTGAGAAGACAGATGCTAAATCGCAAAACACGTTAGCAAATGTTAAGTTTATCAAGCCACTTATGAGATCAGCTTACCTTTCCAACATAGACACCATGGGCAACGGCACCCTCCTCCTGGCTTCCACCAAAGATATACACGGACCTATCCTTGTCCTTGTTCTGGAAATGCTTAATCACGTCTCCGAGCGCCTTGGCATTGGCGCCGATGGGCAAACGGCCCACGAACCACTTGGAATCTGCCTCGGTTTCGAAGTGCTTGAGCACCGTGTCGAGGGCGGTCTTGGACTCGGCCTTTTGACGCTTCTTCTGCTCCGCAATGATGCCGTTGGAGACGTCCTGGAAGCGCTTGTTGAACTCGTCCTTGGTCAGGGTAGAAATGGTGAGCTGGCTGAGCTCCTGAGAGACGATCTTGACGAACCCCTCCTTCTCAACACCAAAGGGCATGGCCTCGAGCTGCTCCAGCCGCTTGGCGAACTCGGCAGCCTCGCGCTGGACCTGGTGCGCCGCCTCGCCGGTGTAAGCGATGATGCGGCGGATACCCTTGGCAATTCCGCTCTCCTCGACGATTACAAGGTCTTTCAATTGACCGGTCTGATCCACGTGGGTACCGCCGCAGAATTCCACGCTGTACTTGCGCCACTCCTGTTTCTTTGGCTCGGCGAGCATAGTATCGACATCTATGCCGATGGACACCACCCGGACTGGGTTAGGATACGTCTCGCCAAAAACCGCACGAACACCCTCAATCTGACGGGCAAGATCCAGGTCGACATCCTTGTAGTAGACCTTGCCATTGTCGCGAATGTACCCGTTGGACTTCTCCTCCACAATCTTGAGCTCCTCAATCTTAACAGCAGCTTTGTGTGAGAAGTCAAAACGAAGCTTCTCATTGTCCACCAGGGAACCCTTCTGGTTGACGTCGTCGCCGAGGACTTCTCGGAGCGAGTGGTTCAGGATGTGGGTTCCCGTGTGGTTGTTGCGGATGGGCGACCGCCGTAGCTCGTCGTACTCGCATATGACCTCGTCGCCAGACGAAAGTACACCGTACTCTAGGTAGCCGCTGTGAAGGATGTATCCACCAAAGTTCTGCACGTCCATGACCTTGAAGTCGGCGACGTCGTCAATGACGAGGCGACCGGTGTCTGCGACCTGGCCACCTGACTCGGCGTAGAAGTTGGTCTTGTCCAGCAAGATACCAATCGGGGTGTTGAGTGGGAGATCCTGGGTCGACTCGGAGAAGACCTTACCATCGAAGATGAACTGCACCTTGCCCTTGCTGTCACCTTTTACAAACTTGGCTTCGTCGTCTGTACGGGGCAGCCTCTTCTCCTTGTCCAGCTCGGCAATCTGATGCACGTTGAGCTTAGCAAAGGTCTGATTAGAGTCCTTGGCGGCCTTGCTAGCCTCTCGAGCCTTCTCCTTGGCCACGTTGACCTCATCCTCGTCAATCGCGAGACCCCGCTCCTCGGCCATCAACTGGGTCAAATCAACCGGGAATCCAAAGGTATCGTACAACCGCCAGACCACGTCTCCACTGAGCTTGTTCACCTTATCCTCGGTCGCCTTGGCGGCGTACTTCTCGAACTGAGCCTCACCTCGATCCAACGTCCGCGCAAAGGCCTCCTCCTCCTCATCGAGAATCTCCTTAATATCCTGCTGCTTCTGGACGAGAGCAGGGAATTGCTCGCCCATCTGTTCCAGCAGCGCCGGCAGAATCCTGGAGAAGAAGGAGCCAATCTCGGCATTGAGATACTTGCGCGCATATCGCACGCCTCGACGGAGGATTCTGCGGATGACGTAGCCGCGGCCGGTGTTGTTGGGCACCGCACCGTCGGTGATGGCGAAGGAGAGTGTTCTGGTATGGTCGGCGACGACACGGTAGGCCATGTCAATGCCGTCGGCATCGTCCTTGCCGTACTTGTCGGTATACGGCCTTGCGCCGGTCACTTCTTGGATCTTGGCGAATAGCGGGGTGAAGACGTCGGTGGCGTAGTTGGAGATGGTGTCCTGCAGCGCGGAAACCAACCGCTCGTAGCCCATGCCCGTGTCGATGTGTTTTGCGGGCAGCGACTTCAAGCTCTTGTCTTGCTGGCGATCGAACTGGATAAAAACAATGTTCCAGACCTCGACCACCAATGGGTCGTCCATGTTGACTAGGCTGGCGGCATTGCGACCACCGACTTTGTCGTAGTGGACCTCGCTGCAGGGACCGCAAGGACCCTGATCACCCATCTCCCAGAAGTTGTCCTTCATGTTGCCGGGTATGATGTGGTCCTCGGGCACGCCGACCGCCTTCCACAAATCCTTGGCTTCCAGATCAGGCTCGAGGTTCAGCGAAGGGTTTCCCTCAAAGTATGTGACGTATAAGCGGGCGGGATCGAGGCCGTAGACGCGGGTCAGGAGATCCCAGGCCATCTCGATGGCCTCCTTCTTGAAGTAATCGCCAAAGGACCAGTTGCCCAGCATCTCGAAGAAGGTGTGGTGGTAGCTGTCCTTGCCGACGTCGTCGAGGTCATTGTGCTTGCCGCCGGCGCGGATGACCTTTTGGGTGTCGGCCGCACGCTTGAGGCTGGCCATGGGATCGGCCTGGCTGACGGTTCCGAGGAAGATGGGCTTGAACTGGTTCATGCCCGCGTTGGTGAAGAGCAAGGTGGGGTCACTGTGAGGGACGACGGAGCCAGAGGGAACTGCGAGAGGGGTGTTGCTTGATTAGCCGACAATGCTTTGAGCAGGTAACCAGGCGTATTCGTTGACATTGAGCATGTATTTGACGTTGCTTGGGGGATCGCATCGCGGCGTCAGGGCTGTTTGGCGCTGCGGCAGCACATACCTATCGTGTGACCCCTCTCCTCGAAGTAGTCGAAAAAGGTCTGGCGCACGCGTTTCGCGGGCCACTGCACGGAGTCGGTCGCCATGCCTGCAGTCGAGCGGAAGCGGCGCCGCTGCGGTGCAAAGTTGAGAGAAGGGTTCGTCCAGGAAGAATAGAGCGTAGAAAGGGTGGTTGCGAGCGCTGGCTGGGCGGCGTGCGGGCGGTGGAGGAGGAGAGGGAGTAGCTGTGGTGGCGGGTCGTGTGTTTTGTAGAAAGTTCTACAAGAATGACTCAAACGTACAAAAGGCATCCCGCATCTGGCCGAACTGGTGGCCATCCCGTCCCCGTTCCCCTTCTAAAAAAATTAAAAACGATAAGGTAATCCCCTCCCCCCTAATCGCTATAACCATCGCTCGTGCCCTTTGCACTGCTCCTCATCGATTAGTCCCAGTCAGAACAAAGAAACGATTGGGCGGTAATAATTGGCGTCGTCGTCGTGGTCGTCGCCGTCGCGGGAGAAATACAGAAGCCGTCGAGCCCCCCCTGGATGATTGTCTAGCTGTCGCCCCGACGTGGGAAAATTGAAGGAAAGATGATGTTGCACGGAGCGCAATCTCTCGCGCCGCCCTCTTCACCCTCGCAATCCGCTATCGAGGGCCTGGGCCGGGCCCAGCTCCAGCCGCCATCAGCACCACTCCTGGGGCGCAAACGCAAGGCAGAGACGCAGGAAAATGAGCGTCTCAACAAGCGTCTCAGTCTCTTGAACTTGGGTAAGCTGCCTTTATTAATTCTGTCATTGCATTGTCAATTTTCTTTTCTTCTTCTTCTTCTTCTTCTTCTTCTTCTTCTTTTTTTTTCTTTTTTTCTTTTATCTATCCATCACATGTCATGCTAATGCGCTGCCCGCAGAGCACAATGGCCCCAAGCTCTATGTCCCCGTCGAGACACCCTCCGTCGCCAGCACCCCATCCGTAGCCACAAACCCGTCCACACCGGCGCAAGACGACACGATGCAGCTCGACGAGAGCAAGCACAAGGTCTACATCTACAACATCGACGACGAGCTCTCCTCCGACAGCGAGGGCGACGAGGCCAAGCTCGTCTTCCTCCCGGACATCGAGAAGCACCTCAAGGAGAGCCGCATCCCGCGCCACATCCTGGCCAACCAGGACGGCGAATTGGCCGGCATGCAGGTCGTCCTGTACAGTGACCCGACCTCCCTCTCGGTCCCCGTGGAGCAGGACAGCGTGCGCAAGGCCATCATCGAGTCGCGCCGCCGCCTGCGCGAGAAGCAGAAGCTGGACAGGGAGGGCACCCCCCAGGACGATCTCTTGCCACCTCACCACTACCAACCTGACTCATGTGCGCACGCCATTCCTGCCCAAGACGCCGATGCCATGGACATGGATTAAGTTGGCGAGCATGGTTGTTTGCACTTGGGCCATGACTGTTTTACTATTCTTTCATTCTTCTAGAGCGCCGGAGTCCTGCGGTATATATACCCGAATCAATGTCTTTCCACATTATGACCATGCCCATCGTCTCGTCGAAGCTCACGTGAATGCTTTGCGTAATTGATATATTGAAATTCATGCTCATAGGTACCAGCCCGGCAATCGCAGCGCGAGGACGCAAATATATCCAAAGGGAAGCCCCCAAGTATAGCCAAGCCCCCTTTGCTACCCTATGGCCGCATCATGGCAGCTGGCGGCGGTGGCCCAGGCGGCGCATCGTACTCGGGAGCATCGTTCCCCTCTGCCGGCCTCCTCGTCGGCTCGCTCCTCCATTGCGACGGGTCAACCTTGGAATGTTCGACCCCAGGGCCCTCGTACATGGGCGGTCTTGAGCCATCGTACACCGGCGGCGGCGGTGCATAGTGCATGCCGTAGTCCCCGCGGTAGGTGCTGTACATCGGATACGTTGGCTCGCTATATGTTCTCCGAGCAACGAGGCACTGGAAATTACTTGTGAGCCAGACTCAAGAACATCTTCCCCGCGTGGTGGCTGCTTACTCGGTGATATGCGAGCGGTGCCAGGCCTTTCTTCAACCTCCATCGAGCATGCAAGTAACCGCCGACAAAGTAGGCAAACAACAAGACAACAAACGACAGTAAGATTGCCCATTTCACAATGATGCCGTCCTGGTTCAAGATCAGCGTCTTTCTTCCAAAATAGTACCGTCAAACCACTCTCGAATGACGACGGGGGGGGGGGGAGGCTGGCTTACATGGCTATACCACCACGGAATTGGACGCCCGTTCTCAACAACCCATCCCGGCGGGAGATCATTCAGGTCCATCTGCTGTTGCCTCTTGACGAATGAAGCCATCTCATCCATGGCAAAGATCGTCTCTCAAATTCCCAGTAACTTTTCAGAAACAATGCCTGTCAACGGCAGAATGAATTGCCAACAAACGGTGATCAGGGGGATGGACTTGACGAATGCCACCAATAGCGGATGGTATCAAGGAAAGGACAAGAACCGACATAAGAACACGCGCATCCTAACCTTCGCTCCACGTCCCCTTCTCCGCAAACAAGGACAGAGCGGTGCTGCGGCTGCCTTCATGTTAGAGTCGTGTTTCACCTTGCGCCGGACGGTGGGTACGGCGGCCGGAATGCGCGGCCTCCGGGTTGGAACTCCAAGTCATGCAATCTGGACAATGATCGCGTGGTAATGCCGAGTAAATGGCCATTATTTCACAACAAGCTGCAAAGAATATCAGGTCGACAGATACCATTTCTTATACACGATGCAAGCTCTTGGCCGTTTCTCCCGGCTCGGACACGGCCTGACAACAACCTCAGCCTCGCGATACAACGATTCGGGAACGCGTAGGATGCAAAAGTATGACCTTCGTCGGATTTGCTTCGTCACTATCAGATTGTTCCTTGTTCTACTGGCCATGCACGGCACCAACGGCCATCACGAGTCGCGCGCTAGCCTCGTCCTGCCCTCGATGATGGAATGGATACGACTCCATCTGCCATGTCTCGGCCGCTCTCGCCTTGTTCCGGATGTCTTTGCGGCCTTCTGCGTCCCTTCCACGACTCAGCCAGCTTACCGGCCTAGCACAAGGCACGCAGCACAGTCTTGAGCCTGGACTGCCACATGGAACAAACACGAAGCGCTCTCGGTCCTATTGAGGCACGCAGGTATGGGATCGGCTTCCAGTTCTGCCGCAGATTGAGTCTTCCTTTCGGCCCTAAAGAGCCTGTTTCTGTATTCCTAATGCCATTGATCGCTGTTGAATGCTTGCCAGAGAAACAAACCAGGGTAAAAACGCCCATCGCTCCATGCACCCAGGTAATCTACATCACGTCATCTCCCATTACAAGCCCATGCCTCCTGCGGCCCACGCCGGGAACCCATCTCCAGCAACGGGCCGGTTCTCCTGTGCGGGCCGAGGTGGCAGTCCCTGCTCCTGTCGCCGAGCATCTTCAGCCTGCGCATGGGCCTGCTGCATCCTCTGCCGCCACCACAGCAGAAGCACCAGGGACATGGTGATGCCCACAATCAATATGCTCTCGACTACACCCGCATCATCAAATTCGTCATCGCCGTCTACTGCACCATCGTACATCTCATCCATGTAGTAATCGTCTTCGTCGTCAGCTAAACCATCGTCCTGTAAGAAATTGGCTATCCAGTCCGACAAGGACCAATGCCGATCGGGCTCTAAACGATCATGTTAATCGGCGTACGCGAGCAGAAAAGCGGCAGCCCATGCCTCCGGGAACTTACTAGGCTCTTCCTGGATAGAATGAACTTTGCCGTGAGTCAATGTATTCCAAGCACTTCGTATGCGGAGCTTCATGAGGCTCAGGGTGACTGGCAAGTAAGCCTCGTCGTTAACTTCAAGAGCATGGTCGTAGTAGCGCTTGGCGAGGTGAAAGTCCTGCGTCAGCCCAATGCCGTTCTCATGCATCCACCCGAGATTGAACAGCGCTTGGGCACTCTGTGCGTAGTCTGAGGCACCGGTATAACACTGGACAGCTTTGCTGATGTCGGGCTCGGTACCGACGCCGTAGTAATAGTAGTCCCCTACCTTGACCAAGGAGTCGACGTTGGATTGTCTCGACGATCGCGTCCAGTAGATAAGTGCAAGAGCCGGGTTGTCTGTGAGGGTGCCAGACTCCTTGCGTCCCCGGAACCATTCGACGAGAGGCAGCTTCGAGCGCATCGTGTCGAGCATGTGCGCTACGTTTGTCTGGGCCCTCTCGTATCCTTGTTCGGCCGCCATCAAGTACAGTAGAAAGGCGAGCTCGTAATCGCCTGCCTCGTACGCTTCATTCGCATCAGCCCAGGACGAGACCAGAGGTTCTGCTCGCTCAGCGACATTCTTGTAGTAGTTCAAGGCCGCATTGCAGAGCCTCTCGCGACCGACACCGTGATAAATCATCTCGGCTAGGTAGTAAAATGCTTCAATGTCGTTGTGGCGTGCAGCAAGTTCAAAGTTGTTGTTGGCGATCCGGACGTCTTCCTGGCCACCTTGATCAAGCCACAATCTGCCCATTTGGACCTGCGCAGCGCCATGGTCCTGTTCAGCGGCGACTCTCAATAACTCTGTAGCTCTGGGGATGTTGCTCTGGATTCCGTAGCCATTGAGGAGCATCAAGCCGAGGCCGTATTGCGACTGCGCATCGCCCTCAGAGATGCCGCGCTCGAACCAGGTTATTGCTTTGTCAAAATTTTGGGGCATGCCGTCGCCCCTCAAATACATTCGCCCTATGTAGCCGGCAGCCTTGCCAGCAGTCCTCTGGATCTCCGGCTTGGGGTTTTCGACCTGACGACCATCTCTTCTCCAATACCGGAGCGCAACGAGGAAGAAGTATTTCCGGGCCAACTCGAAGTTCTGGTCCAAGCCACGTTGGCCCTCGTAGTAGATTCTGCCCAGGTTGTAAGATGCCTTGGCATCTCCTTTCTGGGACATGAGATCCAAGTATTCAATGACATCTCCGATGGCGGCATTCGCATCCGAGTTAAGACTGGGTTTGAATGCGTTCATGCCGGCGCTTGAAGCACTAGCTCCCTCGCCGTAGATGCCACCATCATCGTCGGTGATGCGCCATGCTTGATGCACCCAAGTCCGTCCTCCCGGAGGCCCCGAGCGATACCAGTGGATAGCCTTGTCAGCCACACGCTTGTAGTATCGCACCGCTGTCTCGCAGTTTTTGGTAGCTCCGATGCCAGCGTTGTGGCGGAAGCCGGTGGCCATCTGAGCCTGGCTGTGTCCCCTGATGGCAGCAAAGGAGTAGTACAGAAGCGCCATTGCTTGATCTCTTTGCACGACATTGGCAATCCCGGTCGAATAGTAAAGCCCCAGCATGAATTGGGCAGTCGAGTTGCCATGGTCCAGCGCCAGCTGACCGTAGTGGGTGAATGCGCCCGAGAGATCCCTGGGGTGGCCGTAATGGCCATAGAACTTGAGCTCAGCCAGGAGGTAGAGCGCATCCGAGTTGTTCTGTTGGGCGGCCTGCTCGAGGAGCTTCACGGCGCTCAAAAGGGCCCCGCTCACGGCCTTTAACTGGCCTTGGGAAGGTGCTGTCGCAGGGCCGGTGGGCAGCGCTTGTAGAATGTAGTTGAACAATATTCCAAAAATGCCAGATTGTTTCCGCTTTCGACGGTATGATAATCGCGGGAGCTTCCGAAGCTCGACGTATGCTGCATCAACGAGCTCAGCGCCTGGGATGCGTCAGTAGACTGTTCCAGGTGTATGCATTCGCATCGATCACAACGCACCTGGTTGCGGAGAGACACGTTGGCGGTCGTCAGCGAGAACGTCTGTGCCGAGGCCATGGGCTTGTTCTTTGGCGTCACCCTGGACAGACCCTCCTTCATCCTGTTGCAAGGGAATCTGGGCGTCGGCGCAGACTCCTAGGGTGGCCTGCAGAAGCACTAGAAGCGAGGCATGTGAGCAACTTGGTGGACGAAGGGAGAGGATCCAGGGACTTACGAAGGAGCCACACAATCGAAGGCCTCATCGTGATCGTAGGCTATATACAAGCGGAAAAGGAAGCAACACCAGTCATGGCCGACAACGCGAGCAGAATCAAGAAAGCGATTCGTCAAGCGGCGGGCGTTGTGTGGTGGTGGGATGTTTGCGATTACATTACAAGCTGTCCACTTCGTAGCCAACATGGTCAGAGCTAAGGCACCTACCCTGACGACACCGACAGGGGTGCGTCGTTGAGACTGCTCATTGGCGGTTTTGTGATTAGTAAGGCTGCCAGTCTTATATCGCCGCCCAATTCGGAAGGTGAGGTCCCACTCCATCTTGCCAGACATTCGTTCACTTGTTCAGCATCACGAACGATGCCTCTTTTCATAACGTTTGCCTACAAGTGTGACGTGACGTTATTATGTTTGGCAGACTCAAAATCGTTCAATGGTCATGGTTTTTGTTGCGGATACGGCTCAAAAAATCTACGCTGTATGCGCACCACGCTCTCCACAGATGCCTTACGAAATTGGGGTTCTCTTACAAAATAGATGGTGACGGCATCGTTAACATGAAAGCCGGCCTTTGAAGCGACTTCTATGTTATGCACGTATTTTATTTACATTTCTGGATTTTTTTGCTTGTACACCGGAGAGCTAGCCAATAGCAAGACCCGAAGTCATCTCTGTATCAAACATCTAGGCTGTGAGTGGTGTCAAGATGCTGGCTCCACCTGCGGGACTGTTCGGCCTGTTTTACCAAAATGTCGTGACTTCAAACTCCAGGGCGTGAATTAAGATTCAGGGTGAATTGGAGAGCAAGGATCGTTAGATAGGCTAAATGATGAAGCATGTCAAATCACCGTTGTAGGGAAATAATGACAAAGCAAAAGGGCTGGCCGAGGAGCTGACACTAGCACTCTTGACGCCAAACCGTCGCGAAAGCGCGGTTGTGCTTTCGCGCCCTAGTCAATGACGTTCGCGTTCAGCCACAGCTACCTACCAGGAGTGTATCTCAGCCTTTCCACCTGGTCGTGACTAGGGTTTCAATGACATTACGCCTTCCGACTCCAGTTCCTCTGGCAAGCCCTGCTGGGACTAAAATCTCAACCTGTGCCATTCCTCCTTTTTTTTCCACTGCTTGCATCCGCCGCTTCGATCATCGCCCGCCGTCGTTAGCTCAGAGCTTCTCTTCTCCGACAATCCGACCTCTACACACTGCATTACTGCGTCGCACGATGGCTAGCTTGAAGCGCAAAGCCGACGCTGGAGTCGATGACGCAGCTGCGAAGAAACCCAAGGCTCAGGGAAGCCTCAATGCCTTCTTCACTCCCGTGGCCAAGACCAAGGAGACTGCCACCGCAACGGCCGCCAAGTTCGACAAAAAGAAGTGGGTTCAGGGCTTGACGCCGGAACAAAAGGAGCTGCTAAGCCTCGAGATCGAGACTCTTGACGAGAGCTGGCTGTCTTTGCTGAAGGACGAGATTGTTACCAAGGAGTTTCTCGAGCTCAAGCGGTTTCTCAACCGAGAAACAGCGGCTGGTAAAAAATGGTTCCCCCCCAAGGAAGACATATACTCATGGTACCGAGCCACTTCACTACAAACGCATACCCGTCTTGACCACGGTGATCTGATATCTAGTTAGGTCCCGTCACACGCCATTCAACACTGTCAAAGTCGTGATTCTCGGGCAAGATCCCTATCACAACGTCAACCAAGCTCATGGTATGGCATTTTCCGTGCGACCACCGACACCAGCACCTCCCTCGCTCAGGAACATGTACATTGCCCTCAAGAAGGATTATCCTACATTTGTCCCGCCGAAAAACAATGGCGGCCTCCTCATCCCATGGGCTGATCGGGGTGTGCTCATGCTAAATACTTGCCTCACTGTCCGGGCCCACGAAGCCAATTCGCACTCGAACCGTGGCTGGGAGCGCTTCACGCAAAAGGTCATTGACATAGTTGTACAAAAGCGCAATCGTGGAGTGGTTTTCATGGCATGGGGAACTCCCGCGGGCAAGCGTGTGCAAAAGGTGGATAGGGAGCGTCACCTAGTTCTTCAGAGCGTCCACCCTAGCCCGCTCAGTGCCTCCAGGGGCTTCTTCGATTGCGGACACTTCAAAAAGGCAAACGAGTGGCTTGTATCACGATACGGCGACGAGGGGGAGATTGACTGGGCTCTGATGCCCGGCACAACCACCAAGACGGCTGTTGCGGAAGAGACGAAGCAAGAGGTCAATAAGACGATTGACGAGACAGTGAAGCAAGCTGACCAAAAGAGAACGGCAAGGACGGACGATGAGCTTGATAGCGGAATCACTTCAGATGACGAGAAAGCCATGGATGAGGCCCTCGAGAAGGCCGATCAGGCTGTCAAGGCCAACAAGTAATGATGCGCCGGTTGGGTGTTGGGGGTTACATGGGGTGTTCAGCGCGCCACAAAACCTACTTCAAGCGCGTCTTGCCACTCTGGAATACCGAATTTGGTACAATTTCTTGCGACTGGATACTTCAGACCATGCTTGATGTACATTAGCTCCGGATTGTATTTTTTTTAATATTTTTTTTTACCTCGTCCCGGGGCTGGATCGAGGTAGGGGGAAATGAGTGTTGAGGACAGATACACCAAGGTTGTACTGAAATGGAATACAAAAGCCTTGGGTTGTGGACTTGTTACAACTCCCTACTGTGTCCACTCACGTCTTTGGTATATCGGCTGCCAGAATCAACGGCTGCCGTCTTCCTGCCGTTCCAGTTCCGGGATGCCAACCAATACCAGACCGCCAATTTGCCTCGCTGCCATGTCATGAGATTGTACCCATCTCCTTAGATGCTGTTCAGTAGTTGCGACAGGAGGATACACCCCGGGATAATCTGGGTGCGTTGTCAGCTTGCCAGCGCATCCCGGCGCCCACCCAGGCCCCATGAGAGTCAGACCAGGTCATTGGCTGAAATGGTATTTCGTACAAGGACCTGCATCTTGGCAGGGTCTGCTCCGTATTTCCGAACCACTTTACGCGTGACCGGCAGATAGGAGATTAGTGTTGTGCGATGCGCGTCCCATGCCGTACCTTTTGCCAATCCTGGACGCCTAATCGTCCGTAGGTGCCGGATGGGTTGGACTGCAGGTTCAGACGACAGCATGGGTAGACGCGTCTGTGGCGCGCCACAGCTTTTATGGATCCGACGCGCTGAGGTGCAGGTACTGTACCTGTGCTTATCGGCACATGCAAGCCACAATCCCCATTGGGCCAGCGCATCTGCACAGGGCGCTCTTGTCTGAGCCAATCAAGCCCCAAGTCGATTCAATACCTCAAACCTTTCAAGCCATCACTCAAGCTGGATTCGACATCATCAGCTCCCGTATGATCCGTACATCCTGGATGCATGTAGCACCTGGAGAAGCTACTGCAAGGGTCGTGTGCGCCGAAGCCTCGTATTGTTTCTTTGGTTACATCACACTAATCAATGTTGAATCCGAAATATTGATATACCCCTATCTGATCGTCGTTCTGTATGTAGGTACTCGTAATGCTCCTCTTCTGGGGCCGAGACATGTCTCAGAAGCTTAACGGTAGGGACGGGCCCCGCTGAATTTTGGCCCATTTATCTTTTTCTTTTTGGGGCCGTGCCACCGCAGGACTACCAAGCCCAACCAACGCCACGGAACGGGTGTCGACCTTGAACCCGTCAGGTTCAGTTAGATTTCAGGGACTCCAGTCGCCCCGCCGCAGCTGTTCTGCACTGCGGCAGGCCCAGGATGTACCTCTACTTTTATGCATCCAGCTACTACCTTGCTCATTTCTCTTGTACCTGGTCCAGAGCTAGATGTAACAGGGACCTTGCCTTCCCTGGCAAACGAGGCGAGGCGAGGCGAGGCGAGGCGAAATATTGGGAACGACATTGATTGATTTCATGCCGGCAATGCCCAATGTCCCTCCCTCTCCGCTGATTATGCTCTCTCCCCGTGGCGATGATGCTGATGAGGACAGAGTTTTGCCCCTGTCGATGCATGCACGAGAGTTGCAAGTCCCGGACGCCACTTATGACAGCACATTCGGAAATGCAACCTGGATGACCGTCAGTTAAGTCGGATCAATCGCACAGTGATACCTCGACTTTGGATGCGAAAGGAGTCTACGGAGCATTTGGCAACGGCCATCACAAATCGATTGACCATCAATGGCGTCTATTGCAGCCTCGCCGTTGTTTGATTCAACAGCCCATCACAATAGCACGCGAGACCCTGCCGGCTCTGATTTTGGGCCGTGCCCCCAACTTTATTAGCCCAGAAGTACCTAGTACCCGCCCAAATCGCAGCGCCGATTCGGGTGTCCCTTAATTGTACCTTTATTATAGTCTCGTCACAAAACACCCCCTGATCTCCCACTTCTCCTCTGCCCAGTGACCGAACCCTCGTCGTTCGTTTTCAGGCGCCTGTCCCTCGCTTGTCGTCTTGATTTGCCTCCTTGAACTATCGCCAATCTCTGTCGTCTGTGTCTCGTCGAAAGACCTAGCAATTACTGGGTTCCATCGACAGGCGTCCACGTCCACTTACACCTCGAATCACGATCTCACCGATGCCCGATATCAGCAGCACGACCCGACCGGACTACATGCCCCTGAACCAGCGAAACGGCCGCAACTCAACAGACTTTGAGTTCAGCCGTTGACCAAGCGCACGAATTCATTGCACACGCAAAAGACGTACCTCGAACCACGACCTAATCAAGTCTTCTACATCATCTCCGTCGTCTCGATAAACTGCGTCCACGACTGATTGCCACTGGTGACGTTGAACAGTAGGTATCATGCCTGGGCTATTTTCTCGCCTCAAGTCGAGGGATGCCAGGTCCAAAAAGAAGGATGCAGCCTACGCACTAGCCAACGTCCAAGACTCCAAGCCAAAGTGGACCGATGCCTACACCCGTATAGAGGTCGAGCCGGAGGAAGTTCACGAGTTGGTGCACTATTGTACAGAAGAACTCAAGGCACGAGGTATGTATATACGATAAGGGTTCCCAAAAGCCAGCGGCTGGGCTGGCTACCATTGTTCGTGCTCCCTAGACAGGGCTGACTGCCGTACACAGCCCTTAGCCACCCTTTCTTTCTGCTGCCGTTCCGACCAACATCAGATCCGAGCGCCGTGCGCAGCTTCGTAAAGCATTTCTTTCGACATGGCCAAGCTATGCGTGGCGAAGTCATTGGGCAGGAGTTGCGCCTGGTGGAGCCCATGGTAAGATACCAAGACTGTCCTGTTTGTCGACTCGTCTAAAACGCAGCGTAGGTCATTGCTGGTGTCATCAAATGGTGTTGGAGCCGGCTTCGTGGCGGCGTAGTCGGCTGGGATGCGTACGAGCTTTTCAAGGTTGGAGAACTTGGTAAGCTTTTCTGAAAGTGGCATGTTCCACAAGCACAATTGCTGACAGCAGACGAAGACTCCAACATGGCTCGAGACTCCTTCAAGACATTCATTCCTATTAGCGTGGAGAACGGCGCACGTCAGCGAATCATTTTTGACTACTTTGACCTCATGGCGGCCGTCGCGGCTCATGGGAAACGCAACGGCTTCGGCGGCTACAAGCTTTCGCGCCTTGCAGCCTGGTGGGCGTTTGAACAGAAGGATACCTTGAACGGGTTTGAGGGCGGCTACAAGGCGTGGCTCAAGTAAGTACAGCCTGACATATGCTGAGACCAGGACAGAGAGCTGACACGATGCAGGGCCGCGGACGCAACAGCCCACCTGTTCTTCGCATATCTCAGGTCAATATCCCCTGAGCAGCCCGTGACCGGCATTCAGATGCTTCCCAAGTCTCTGGACGCGTTGCTTCGTGAGACAAGATACCCACCGGTCAAGCGCCCAGAGCTCACTTCGCGGACCAACAAGGTCGTCATGATTGTCGATCATGTATCTCCAACCCCATTTGCCCTGCTGCGCCGCGCCAAACACTTCCAGTATCGCGACACAGACAGAGCATTGCAAGAGTATTCCGAATTCGAGGATCCGATTCAAGCCTTGACGGAAGAATGCCGTCGGGTTCTCAAAGCCATCTCTGCGGCAAACCAGTCCCAGGTTTCTAATCCCAAGCACTCGACTGGCCTACAGGATGCCTCGTGGTCACGCTTCGAGGATATCGGATTTGCTAGCTCGCTGGATGAAGAGGACGACGAGGACGATAGCATACTGATCACAAGGCGCCCTCAGCAAGGGCTTCGCACCACACCTGCCTCGGGTAACGGGCTAGCACGGCCGACTACGCCATCATGGGCAGATTTTCTGTCAAGCGGCTTCGTTAATGAGCATCCCAACAGGCCGAATCTGCTCCTGCCGCCGGACAAGATTCTCCCCCCAATCGAAACTCAGCCGCGCCAGAACAGCTCGCAGTCTCACCGCCCGAGGCTTGAGTCCGACAAGAATTTAGAGCCTGGTGAACTTGCGAGCATCGCGGTCCTGGAACTCGATGATGCTTTTTGGTGGGTTTGGATGAGTAGTCTCGCTCCCGAAGAGACCCTCGAAAGGAAATCAGCTTTTGGGCGTTGCGCTGTTATAGAGACCGATATTCCTAGCGGCCGTTGGCTGATTATGGAGGAGATGGTGGCTGGTGCTGCTCCTGACCTCCAAGATGGAGCTTACTTGGCCGAGAAGAAGGGCTTCTTCAGCTGGACAAAGACTCTTGGTAGACGCAGGTCGACAGGGAAACGGCCCCAAGACCGACCAGACAAGAATAGGAAAGACCCCAACATTAGCAAAACCAGTCTGGGGCCTGATACTCACGCTAGGGTACAGGCAAAGGCTGCTCAGCTGCGGGCCAAGGATGTTCAGGAAAGACAGTTAGCTGCTCAGGGCGTACAACGTCGCGGACGCAGTGATGCCGAGCTGATGGCGGAGAAGACTAACAGTGTCTTCACACTTCAGCCGGCCCTGGTAGGCGAGGCGTCGAGTGCCATGAGCTGGGTCAAGAAGTATGACAAGGCGACGATCAAAGAGGCCTACATGGCCAACTCCAGCGCTGGCCGCGGAATGCCCATGTCGCCTGCCCCCTCGGAGCACACCAACACCGACATGCAAGGTACGAATTTTGGCTATGAACCCTCTGTGCCGACGCCTGCGCGAAAACCTGTTGGCAGCTCTACAGCGGCGCCTTTGGTGGCACCCGTATCTCCTGTGTCACTTGCTTCTGCCCCGATGCCCGTGTCACCAACCTCGGATCCCGCACCCGCCATTTCTCCAAGAATCGACGCTCAACAAGAAGCACCCTGGGCGCCTGTAGCAAACAAACCAGATCCGCCGGCTACTGAAGAGGAGCGTGTACCGGCGCCTCTTCCCAAAGACGAACCTCTGCCCGAGGTCGACCGCGAGGGCGCCATGACGCCAGACGTCGGCGAGGAGGAACCGGACGGCAAGAAGCAACACAAGAAGTTGCACAAAGAGCAGAAGGAGGCCCGCGGCTTCCGCAAGATGTTTGGCCGGAAAAATCGAGCGTCCAAGCTTCCTGACAATGCCGCTGCAAGCGTCAACAATATGTTGCAGTCGGAAGCACGACCATCAGATGACGTTCATACTCAAGAAGCTGCCACATCTCCACCAGACGCGTCAACTCAAGGACCCTCCAAGATTGAGAGAGAGGTGCCTGAGCCCATGCTGACGCCGACCGTCGCTGTGACACCTGCCGAGGAACCCGCGCAACTGCGTGACACCAGCCCCGGCGCCTCGGCCCCTGATAATCTCTCACGGGTGAATACTCGGGACGCAGACGAAGCCGCCCACGAGTTCTCCCGCTTCGACCAAGGTCCGCTAGCAGACCAGCCTGCATTTATCCCGAATGACGACTCGGACGATGATGACGCAGTGCCACCCCCTATTCAGCGCAACCCTTCTCGCCGTAGCGCACATTCCAGGCCTCCTCCGCCCAAGGTCGAGGAAAAATTAAGCCAAAGTGCCGGTCCTGGTGTGCAAGATCGATGGGCACAAATTCGCAAGAACGCTGCGGAAAGGGCCGCCAGCCGCCAAAGGGACGATACGCGCACCCCGTTTCCTCCCGCCAAGGCTGGCGATATAGACGACACCAGCGAGGAAGAGAGTAAGTCACATTCGATTCGTGTAGTCGGACACAGTACTGACCGCAATATCCAGCGATCGAGTCCCGAGTTGCCCGTATCAAGGCTCGTGTTGCCGAGCTTACAGGCAACATGGAGGGGACTGCCGCGCCACAACCAGCCAGGGTGCCTTGAGTCGATACATAGTCTCTCGACGATGGCATCGGCACCCTTTTATTTCGATGGGAACGCTCGATTTTACACTTCAATTTCTATTCTGAACCCTTTGGGCAGGTTCTCTTTTTCAAACGTCCAACACTCACTAATAAGTTCAAGGAGCGTGGCGTAGTTTGGTACACTGCGAATACCCATCACCAGCCTTGATATCCAAGATCTTCCATTGTGTCTAGCCTGTTTACTACATTTCGCTTTTGAGCCGTATGATACCACTAGAATGGGGAAGAAAAAGATGCCTGCTTTCAGCGCTACGCCAGAGAAGTCGACGTGTCGTGTTTCCAGGCTATTCGTTTTATATCTAGCCACTCATTGTGCACTGTGGCACCGTTTGCTGCAGCTTAATACGACGTTTCTTGCTTGTGTTGAGCTATCTTGCTGAGTCCTTCTCACTGACAGGGTTGTGCTGCCCACCTGACTACCACCAGTTCCAACATAAGAGCACTTGCAACACTTGAATGTGTCGCAATAATCACAATGCGATAGTGGAACATTGGTGCCCTAATTTGATGGCTGATGCTTACCGCTACGCACAGTCCAAAATCCCGAAATCCTCGTAGCTATCATGAGATTTGTTACTTCGTCAAGTCCTCAAATCTGCAGTAGACATGACAGTCATTGTCGTGCTCATCAGGTAAATTGCTACTTATTCTTGACTAATGATCGCTGTCGTTGTCAACCATGGTGATACCCACATAATCTTCGTCGTCATCCGAGCCACTCAACGAGGGTGCTCGTGGCCGATTGAACACGGGCACTGACCATGGCGCCCTGTCTGTATGTGGTCTGGTGACGGAAGGGTGTACATCCTCTGGCTCGGGAGCAGTCAAACGTCTCGAGTAGCTGGGGATCTCCCCAGCTTCGCTCGGTGGTAGAGTATTGAGAGGCATCGTGGTTGTCCCGTGCCCTGTGCCCTGTGTCGACCGACGGGCGAGCTGAGGGTTGACAGGCGCGTTTGTATTGGGATCTGTGATAGACAGCTTAGCCACACTGTTCGTTGCCATGTCGATGCCGGTCTTCGGCGTCTCCGCAGGGATGCTTGCGCTGCTGTCGTCGAGATCCAGCAAGCTGTCATGGGCCTGCTCCTCCTTCATCTTCATGACGTCGTCCTTGTCAATGTCATCAGGAGCATTGACGTGCAGGAAAGCACAGCGCTTGAGGATTACACCCGTCAGTTCTGCGTACCGCAGATGACCGCTGACCCTATCACTCAAATCCATATTCCGGATCCCCTCAACGCCCTCGATGGCTTGCAACCCAGCCACACCGAACGCCAGACTGTGCATGCGATACACGAAACCCAGCACCATGTCGTTTTCCGAGTACACGTTGAAGATGTTGCCCGAGACGACTGTGCGCAGCGTGCGCCAATGGGCCGGGTCGGACGGCGCAGGAGTGCCGATAATGACGACCGTCTCAATCAGCCCGAACGCATGCCTTTTGGCAAGCGATTGCAGACAGGAGTGTATGACGCCGGCACCTAGCGAGTAGCCGACGAGAGTCACTGGCCTCTCGCCTTGCACCTTGTTAATGAGGGCGTCGGCGAGTAGCCGACCGGCCTTTTGCGAGCGGTTGCTTGCGTGCCGGAAGGGTGTGTCGACGTTGGATGCAAGGGAGAGCAGCTGGAGAGGCCACATGGCGGCGCTGAGCGTAGCGAGAACCGTCCTCCTGATAATCTCCTTCTTCAGCATCTTCCAGGCGACGGAGCGTACAAGATCTGACAGCGCAGAGCCAAGAGCGAGAAGACTCTTCATCTCGTAGCGCAGCGCGAAGACCTCGGTGTCCGGGTTGAGGACGCGCCAGGGCCTTGTGACATCGTCTTCATCGTCCAGCCAGCCGTTGATGCCTATCGTTACACGTAAACGACGATTTTCGTTACCTGGGTTTTTCTCTATGCCGGGCCCGGATTGACTTGTTAGAGGTATGAATTTGAAGTCTTCTACTTCCTTGGCGTACTTGTCCATCACTTCACCCTGCATGGGTGTCAGCAATGCTTGGATGTATTTCAAGGCGCCGACTTACCGTCATCTTTGCACCATACGCTCCGAAAAGTGTTCCCACCAGAGCCCCGTTCATCCAGAATATACCCAAGAAGCTGGCTACGCCTCCCAGTCCAATGCCACCCATGATGCTACCAACAGCACCGGCAACAAGGGGCGCAGCAAGACCACCAGTGACACCGATAATGGCAGCTCCAGCCACAGACGCCAGGCCGACCTTCCAGAACCGGCTCGCCTTGTTGTCCTGCTGCCGCTTCGCCGCCTCTGCCTCTGCCGACATGGCTTCCTTCTGGTTCTTGTCGGCGGTGGACGATTCCATCAGCGTCTTGGCGGTTTCGATCTCCTCCTGGTTGAGGAATGCCTGTGGAAGCTCGAGGGAAGAGGCAAGGAACAGGGTGAGGACGCGGGAATGGGCGGAGTACTTCCCCGAAGAGAGGAGGAGGAGAAGCACGCAGCTGACTATTTCTTTGCGGTCCTCGGGGGGTATGGTGGTTAGTCGTGTTGAAATGGGTGGGTAGAGGGACTGTAGGCGATGAATGTCTACAGATTCTTCCGTCTCGCCAAAGTTGATGAGGTTGTCCTCGCGGAAACTGATGAGCTCGTCGCCCTCGTCGACCGTCTCCATCTCCTTCTTATCCAAGGCCTCGCGACGCTTCCGCCTCTCCTCCAGGATCTTGGGCCCATCGTCGACTAGTAGAATCTCCTGCAGCTTAGGCAGAAACTCGTTCCTCCACTCCGTCAGGTTCTTGAGTGCTGCTCGCTGGATACGCTGAGTCTCTGATGAGGTCTGGGACGAGGTGTCCGCCGGCTGCGGTGACGCAGGGTTCTTTTGAGCATCGTCCCCACCAGGATTTACTGCTCCTAAGACTTTGGCAGGATTCTTGACCGATGAGGCCATGTAGGAGACGATGTCTTCGACGAGCTTGAGCACTGCCTTGCGACGTGCTGGGTTGAGCGCGATGACGACCTGTCGCGGGTCGGAGCACAGGGGCGCCATGATGGATGCGGGAAGTCAACACTCTTCTTTGATGTTTGTCTGGTGAATATATGCAGGTGTAAATTCAGGATGATGCCTTGCCAGTCTGGCTGTACATGGAGGACATAAGACCAGGGTGTGAAATGCTAAGAAGATGGCGGGGGTGAGGAGCAGGCACACGTGCGTCCCTTTCTCGGCTTTAGGGCAGGCACTTGAAGCTCCTTGGAAGTGACAAATATCAGATCTGCTTAGTGCCGAGTCCTACGTGACATATCCTACTATTGCTTGTGGGATTCTGCCGATTCATGGCCATGACGGAAGGCTGCTGGTCTGATATCATGCGCCTGAACCCCGCTGAATCAATGGCGGATCGACGCCACTATTCGTAGATCGGCGTAAGAAATGGCCTGGACCGTATGTGAAGGTCGATAGTACTGATGGGGATGTTTTCAAAGCACCTTTGGCACAGAGCGGATGCTACTACCGAATTGCTCTGTGATGTCGTGAAGCTGCCATGTCAACGTACCTTTTCTCGCCCCAAAGACACACTTGGTTGGAGCAGGACAGGTAAAGTGAGAGGGAGCACCGGACACATACTTCCAAACCAGACACCGGATTAGCAAGCCACCTTGTTGAAGTATGACTAGGTAAAGTAGCACAGCACGGTGATTGATCCCGACGTATTCTTCTTTCCATCTCTGAAGTGTCCACATTGAATATATAATCAGTAACGGATCGATAAATTTCCACACCATCTGTCAAAGCAATGTACAATGCGCCAGACGTTGCTGTAGGGTAGGCGCATGGAACAAGTAACGCCTGGCGTCGGCTGATAAGACGGACCCCACCAAAAATTCCCTGCGCATTCCTTGCCATGGAGTAGTTTCAACTTATTTTACACCGCGACTCGACGTCTGCCAAACCGCTTGAATGGATTTGTTCTTTTCATGACATACCTTGGAGCCTTCTTGAAAAGAAGACATAATCTTGGATACCCCCTCCGTGCCCCAGCATGGACGCCCACGCACTGCTAACCTCCCAAGGATGGAGAGGCACTGGCCATTCGCTTCACATGACGGACGACTCGATCGGTCTACAAAAGCCGATTATGCTCTCGAAGAAGGTGGGAAACAAGGGAATTGGCAAAGTTCAACACTTCACCAGCGATCAGTGGTGGCTCCATGCATTTGACGAGCAGCTCAAGGGCCTGGACACTTCCAAGGAGGGCAAGATTGTTCAGAACGTCACCACGGGCAAACTGAACACCTTCGAGCGAGGCTCCCTTTCTAAATACTCCGTCTATTCCACATTCGTTCGAGGCGGTTTCCTCGAAGGAACATTGTCTCATGTGGACGACACCGAATCATCTGACCAGACCGACACAAATGCCGATGACCAGCCTACAAAGTCTGATGGGGCCACGGCCACCCCGCGAAAAGAAACAAAAGAAGAGAAGAGAGCCAGAAAAGAACAGAAGAAAGCCAGGAAAGAAGCAAAGCGGCAAAGGAAAGAAGAACGTGCAAGGAAACGAGCTGCCAAGCTGGAGCGAAAATTAGCCTCTGGCAAATCAAGCTCTGGCGAGAGTACAAGCAAGGACGAGGAAAAGATGCGACGGCGAGCGAGGAAGGAGGAGAAGAGACGCAAAAGGAAGCAAGAAGAGAAAGCCAAGTCACAAAAATCGGCTTGAAGAAGCCGGTGATCATGGACATCGACCACATCATACGTCTGGTCTTGGCGTTTTCATTTGGACACACTTTATACCCATTGTTTAGACGATTACATTTCCTTCGGTACTCTGCCGGGTTTGTTGGACAGTATCCACGGTCTCCTGTCCCAGAAATCATCCTTGATGATGTCGATGTGCGTCACAAGAATCTTGGCTTTTGCCCTACGCTTTTTGTCGTTTTCCGTCTGGGATTTGGATTGCTTCACGGGCTCTGCCAGATTATCTACCGCGGCAGCAACTTGCTGCTCCCCACCCGGCTCTACGAGCTCGTACTGTAATACGAGGTTAGCCATGTCCTTGATGAGAATATGAGCGGACTTACGTCTCGAAAAACAACACTGCCCTTCCTGAAGATCTCAGGCTCGTTGTTGTAGTTGATGCCGAACCGAGAGAAGAGGATCTCGTTCTTGTCGGCGGCGAGGGTTCCCTAAAGACGTCAATTGGAAAGTCAACACTACGTCGGGGTGAACGTACCGCAAGCGCCTTCTCAGCTTCTTTATTATCCAGCCCGCCCAATTGGATGAGAGCCCAGAATGTTGTGTTGTACAGATTGTTGATATGACCTGGGATGGTCAATAGGCTGCCTAGTGGAGGAAGACGTGAATGGCTTACAGTCGGCCTGCCTCCAGCTGAGGTAGTCACGAAGGTTCTGCACACTGGGGTAGCAAACCGCACGACCATCAAAACTTGGCAGCGGAGATGTAAGCGGCGTGTTAGGGAAATGATGTGTCCAAGCGTGGACGTAGCTGGCCGTGAAGGTTGAAACAACAGTGCTGACGAGTTTGCTGTTTGGCGTGTGAGCGTTTGGGCAATACAGGAGCTGGGCACGGCACTGACCTTGCTCGTCGGTCGAACAGATTACAGCTTTTGTGGAATACGAAACTGCTATGTATTAGAACAGCCTTTATTCTCACAGGTAACAGGATCCCATGCTCCTACCTATACTCATCGCTTATGCCGTACGCAATTGTGATCTCCGGGAGTTCAGCAACGACGGCTTTAGCTCCGGTATTCATAAGATCAAGCGCACGACGATCATTCGGCTTCTCAAAGCCGTACTTGGCGCACATTCTGAATGCTCGTTAGAAATACCTGGGTGAACTACACCGAGCCGTGTGGGATTTACTTGGTGAAGGCTCGACCATCTATACGGACGACAACCCATGTATTTGGCAACAAGGGATCCGGTAGCTCAAAATTGCGGACATATTCGAACCTTGTGCAAAAATCAGTCCCGGTCTTCACTCCCTCCCTCTTGTCTTATGGAAAGGGGCACGCACTTTGAATTCGCCATCTTCAGAAATCGGGTTCAACGTATCGGTACCTATTCAAAGCGAGATTTGGCGATTCAAAAGAGTCATGTTGGAATTGTGTAAATACTTGCATGCAACCGCCAGTTTCTATGTTTCTCCTTGTACCCGGGTCTACCCCACTCGGGCACGTGCGGCCAGCGCAATGCCGAGCTCTATTCGCATGAACCTACATCAACGTTGTCAGGAGGGAGTCCAAGCCGTATGTTAACTAAGAAAGCTTAGCGTGTGCCGGGTGTTTAATCTGCGTGAGGAACTATTTTCAGTAGCTCGATTAAAGACAATCCTGGGCTGAAAAGCCGGTGTCTGGGCTGGGATATTCACAACTATTCGAATACCTTGCGGATAGAAACCACAGCCTACAATTGGAGGTTGCTCCGTGCCACAAAAAAATGCCCCGCGGCAGCGGTATGGGGGTAAAGTGCAGGCCTACTCCCCTAACGGCTAGCGCCTCTCAGCCTTGCATTTGATCGCTGTCTGGCGCACACGGCTGCCCTGTACATTCCTTTGTTGACGATTCTGCGAGCAGCTGCACGACACCAGCAGCCTCCGCCATGATCAAGCGTCGCCCGAATTTACCTTTGCATTGGCATCGACCATGAACCTGCTACTATCGGACGACTACCTGCTTCAGGATTATCCTGAAAGCTTGACCAGCACCATCCGGTCGGGCCGTGCGGCCATGCTGAGGTTCAACCGCAAGGGTGATTACCTTGCCTCCGGACGAGTCGATGGCACTGTCGTCATTTGGGACCTGGAGACCATGGGCGTCGCGCGCAAGCTCAGAGGCCATAATAAGATAATCACCTTCTTGAGCTGGTCCAGGTGCGGCCGGTATCTGCTGTCAACGTGCCAGGGTTGGAAGTCAATACTTTGGGACCTCGAGGATGGACAACGACTAAGAGAAGTACGCTTTCGGGCGCCAGGCTATATGGCCGAATTGCATCCTTGGAATCAGTATGCTGGCAGACCGTATCATGGTCCAAAACCTGTGCTGACCGGTGTAGCCTCAAATTCGTCGCTTCCGTCTTCGAAGAACAGCCCCTTATCGTTGATCTTGCAGATCCCGTCGACGTCAAGCACATTCTGTGCTCAGCGCCAAAGCGATCAGCCACGGACGGCGACACCGCATTTAGAGAAAAGCAGGCCAAGGAGGACGCGAAGCAGATGACCACTTCTGCCATCTGGACGGCAACGGGCGACCACATCCTGGCGGGTACGAACAAAGGCAGACTCAACATTATCGACGCGCACACATTTGAAGTCATATGGTCAGAGAAAATTTGTGCTGGCGTAATCACTACAATGCGCATGACGGACTCAGGCCGCGAATTACTGGTGAACTCGTCGGATCGTATCATCAGAACATTCCGAATACCCAATCTATCCGTGGAGGACCTGGATCCGGACACGATACAGGTACCACTGGAGCATAAATTCCAGGACGTGGTCAATAAGCTCTCGTGGAATCACGTTACATTTAGCGCGACGGGAGAATACGTGGCGGCCTCGACCTACAACAACCACGAGCTTTACGTGTGGGAGCGGAACCGCGGAAGTCTCGTATGCATGCTCAAGGATCCGAAGGAAGAGCAAGGTGCGATAGAATGGCACCCTACGCGACCTCTCCTGACGGCATGCGGCATGGAGACCGGTCGCATATACATATGGTCGGTCATTAGCCCGCAGAAATGGTCCGCGCTGGCACCGGATTTTGCAGAAGTCGAAGAGAACGTCGAGTATATTGAGCGCGAAGACGAGTTTGACATATACGGCCAGGAAGAAATCCACAGACGGCGGCTCGATGCGGAAGACGAAGATGTGGATGTTATGGTGCTGGATCCAAAAACGATGGACGAGGGCGACAGTTTCCAAATGCCGATCCTGTTTAACCTGGGAGAGAGCGACAGTGAGGAGGAGTTCATCGCGGTGTCGACCGGAACCATGCGGCGTAGGAGTCCTGGGGAAGGCCAGGGCGAACTGGAGGATGACGAGCCCGTTGCACCCAAGAAAGGCCCGCAAGGCAAGGGAGGGAGGACTAGAAAAAAGTGAAAAATAAACAAATAACGATGATTTACACTGAAGAGAGCCTCGGCCGAGGATCAATACGCCGTAACGCAGTGCAGTATCACATGCGTAATGACTCGGGGTTGGTGTTGCAGGGTGCATGTGCTGTTCGTCAGTGCATGCATGTGGTACTGGCAAGTCACCGGCAACATGGAGGAGACTCTCCGGTCATTAAGGGGACCGAATAACATGTGTGGATTTAAATTGTTTGTACCCGCAGCCCGGAGGTAGATGCTGGCGGAAGTATTCGATCGGCCTTCGATGACGCCGGTGCTAAGATTCAAGTGATGCTTCGGGGTGGGCAGAGGTAGAGAAACCCCAAGGACGGAGGGACTAGTGCAAGATGTGTGAGATTCCAAACACAAAGAGCCCTGTATTCTCATATCTGTTGTTAATCACGAAAGGGAGCTTCCACGTGCTTTCGTATCACGCACGTACCTGGAACATCAGGCATTCCTGCCTGAGGCACAATCTTCCAACACGGTGGATCCCAAAATAGGTTTAGGGGCATCGGACCGTGTGGCCAGCAACCTCAAGGCCCAGATTCTTTCAGGCAGTCCAGGCTTACTCGCCTCAATCTCAACAAAACCTTTCCTACGGCCCCGAAATCATCACCACGCGCGCCGCACATCGCGCGCCGCGTTTCGAAGCACGATTCGAGGACCGTAAAATACGTCAATATCGCGTTACGTCTGCTCTCGCGACATCTGAGGTGGCGGCTACGGGGGGCGAACCAGCCTGAGGTTCTCCTAGGCCCACTGGCCAGGACGGGCAGAGAGCTTTTGAGCGCCATCCTAATCCACGGCAAACGGCCGCAACTCATCAACTGAAGCAGATATCTCGAAACTCGAAGCCGTCGCGTCTTTTCACCCTTTGCGATTTTTCGGCTGCGCGCTGCGCCTGGGTGTCGCTGCTCAGCGCGTTGATACTTCTCGCTCCGACCACCGTTTTCTTTCTTCACCACGATCATTTGCCACGCGTAGGCTTGACACGCAACCATCGCGAACATGGCGAACCTCTACTTCACGCATTCGAGCGCCCCGCTCAAGACGGTCGAGGAAATCCAGTTTGGCATGATGTCTCCTGAGGAGATCAAGAGCATGAGTGTGGCTCACATTCTCTATCCTGAAACGATGGAGGAGAACAAGATAAAGCCCCGCGACGGTGGACTCAACGACCCATTACTCGGCTCTATAGACAGGCAGTTCAAGTGCAAGACGTGTGCACAGGCCATGGGCGAGTGTCCTGGTCACTTTGGACACATTGAGCTGGCTTGGCCCGTTTTCCACCCAGGCTTCATCAAGAAAGTCAAGAAGATCTTGGAGATTGTCTGCCATAACTGCAGCAGGGTAGTGACGAGGGAAGAAGTTCGTCTTACTTTCCTCCAGGATTGTTGCACACCATCTTGATACTAATCGGACATCTATAGGATGAGGCCGAATTGAACGCTGCCTTCAGCACTCGCGATCCAAAGGTTCGTTTCAACCGAGTCTGGGCCATCTGCAAGAAGTACAACAAATGCCACACTCCTAAGGAGGAGAATGGCGACAAGAAGCGAGGAGGCTGCGGGAACATTCGACCCTTTGTCCGACAGCAGGCGCTGAAACTCACAGCCGTGTGGGAAGTCGAGGATGAGGCGGAAGCTAAGGAGGGCAGGAGAAAGAAGAAGAAGCAGACGGCAGCTCTCAGCGCGGAGAGGGTCCACGACATTCTTCGTCGAATTTCCACCGATGACCTGCAGCGGATTGGCCTGAACGCCGACTACGCCCGCCCCGAGTGGATGATCATCACAGTTCTTCCTGTTCCTCCCCCCCCGGTTCGTCCTAGTATCTCAATGGACGGTACAGGAACGGGCACTCGAAACGAGGATGACTTGACGTACAAACTCGGTGATATCATTAGAGCCAACGGTAACGTCAAGCAGGCCGTGCGCGAGGGGACGGTCGGCCACATTGTCGAAGAGTTCCAGGACCTTCTGCAGTATCACGTTGCTACATACATGGACAACGATATTGCTGGTTTACCACGAGCCTTGCAGAAGAGCGGACGTCCTGTCAAGTCCATCAGAGCCCGACTAAAGGGTAAGGAAGGCCGATTGAGAGGAAACTTGATGGGAAAGCGTGTGGATTTTTCTGCACGTACTGTCATCACCGGTGACGCCAACATCTCGCTGCACGAGGTAGGCGTCCCTCGCAGCATTGCGAGGACCTTGACCTACCCTGAGACCGTGACTCCGTACAACATTGGAAAGCTTCATCAACTTGTGGAAAATGGCCCCAACGAGCACCCTGGCGCCAAGTATGTCATCCGGTCTGACGGCACACGTATCGATCTGCGGCACCACAGGCGCGCAGCTCAAATCTCCCTCGAATACGGATGGAAGGTGGAGCGACATCTGATGACCGGCGACTACATCATCTTCAACCGTCAACCCTCGCTTCACAAAGAGTCCATGATGGGCCATCAGGTCCGTGTGATGCCGTACTCGACCTTCCGTCTCAACTTGTCTGTCACATCGCCATACAACGCTGATTTCGATGGTGACGAGATGAACCTCCACGTCCCGCAGACCGAGGAAACACGAGCGGAGGTGAAGGAGTTGTGCCTCGTACCAAACAACATCGTGTCTCCACAGAAGAACGGTCCTCTCATGGGTATCGTCCAGGATTCCCTAGCAGGTGTCTACAAGATGTGCCGACGAGATACTTTCATCGAGAAGGAGCACATCATGAACTGCCTGCTCTGGGTTCCTGGCTGGGACGGTGTCATCCCTCAGCCGGCCATTCTCAAGCCGCGACCCCGCTGGACAGGAAAGCAGCTCATCAGCCTGGTTATACCCAAAGAGATTAGCTTGAATGCTAAGGAAGACACTTCGGATATTCCTCTAAAGGACAAGGGATTGCTCATCCAGAGCGGTGAGCTCATGTACGGCCTTCCCAAGAAGAAGTGGGTTGGTTCGGCAGCTGGCGGTATTGTACACCTGTGCTACAACGAGCTTGGCCCAGCAGGAGCCATGGCTTTCCTCGTCGGTGTACAACAGACGGTCACCTACTGGTTGCTGCACGACGGTCACAGTATCGGTATTGGCGACACCATTCCCGACAAGGATACGATCGAAAAGGTGCAAGCACACATCAATGCGCAAAAGGCTGAGGTCGCAAGGTTGACGGCAATGGCTACGGCAAACGAGCTCGAGGCTTTGCCGGGTATGAATGTGCGAGCAACATTCGAGAGCAAGGTCTCCATGGCGCTCAACCAGGCCCGTGACCAGGCTGGTACAACAACACAAGCCAGTCTGAAGGACTCGAATAACGCCGTGACCATGGCCGAGTCTGGTTCAAAGGGTTCTTCCATCAACATCTCGCAGATGACGGCGCTCGTCGGCCAGCAGATCGTGGAAGGCAAGCGTATCCCGTTCGGTTTCAAGTACCGAACTCTGCCACATTTCACAAAGGACGATTACTCTCCCGAGGCTCGTGGTTTCGTCGAGAACTCATATCTTCGTGGTCTCACACCCTCCGAGTTCTTTTTCCACGCCATGGCTGGTAGAGAAGGTCTCATTGATACCGCCGTCAAGACAGCCGAGACAGGTTACATTCAGCGACGTCTGGTCAAGGCTCTCGAAGATCTTTGTGCCAACTACGACGGAACCGTCAGGAACTCTCTTGGTGATATTGTTCAGTTCCTTTACGGAGAAGACGGTTTGGACGCCATGTGCATCGAGAAGCAGAAGCTGGGCATCCTGAAGATGTCCAACAGCGCATTCGAAAACAAGTACCGCCTGGACCTCGCAAACCCTCCCGCATGGTTCAAGAAGGATTACGAGTACGGCAACGAGTTGACAGGAGACAAGCAGTCTATGGATCTCCTGGATGCCGAGTGGTCGGCGCTGCAGGCGGATCGCCTGGCCGTCAGAGCGATTGCCGCTTCGAAGCAGTCCGAGGAGATTATGCAGCTGCCGCTCAACGTTGCTCGCATGATTGAATCGTCGAAGCGTATTTTCAATGTCAAGGCCACGGATCGAAGCAACCTCCGACCTTCAGATGTCATCCCTGCTGTGCAAAACCTGCTTGCGAACATCAGCATTGTTCGTGGTTCTGACCCGATTTCTTATGAGGCAGACCAGAACGCCACCATCCTTTTCAAGGCGATGTTGCGCTCACGATTAGCCTTCAAGGAGATTGTCAAGGAGCACCGTCTAAACAAGCTTGCCTTTGAACACGTACTGGGGGAGCTTCAGAGCAGATGGGATCGATCCTTCGTCAACCCTGGTGAAATGGTGGGTGTTTTGGCCGCTCAGTCCATCGGTGAGCCTGCAACGCAGATGACTCTCAACACATTCCATTTCGCCGGTGTTTCGTCCAAGAACGTTACCTTGGGTGTGCCGCGTCTCAAGGAAATTCTCAACTTGGCCAGCAACATCAAGACACCCAGTATGGCCGTCTACCTGGATTCAGACCGCAGTACGCAAGCCGAGGCCAAGCGACTGCGAAGCGAGGTTGAGTATACCAATCTCCGCTCCATCACAGCCGTGACGGAGATCTTCTACGATCCGGACAGGCAGAGCACAATAATCCCCGAGGATTTCGACATGGTGGAGTCCTACTTTATGATTCCCGACGAGAGCCACGATACTATAAATGCCCAGTCCAGGTGGTTGCTGCGTATCACTCTGGATCGCCAGAAGCTCCTGGATAAGGAGATCAAGATCGACGATGTGGCACAGCGCATTAAGGAGGAATACCCTACCGATCTGGCGATTATCTTCAGTGACAACAATGCAGATGAACAGGTTATCCGCATTCGCACCATTGGCCAGGACTTCAAGGGCGGCGATGAGGGCGACGGCTCCGGCGGCACTATTGAGGACGATGTGATGCTGAAGCGTCTCGAAGCTCACCTTCTCGACACCCTCACCCTGCGCGGTGTAAGCGGAATCGAGCGAGCATTCCTGACCAAGGGCACCAAATTGATCGAGTTGGAAGACGGATCACAGGTTGCGCTGAAGGAGGACGAGCGATGCACCGAGTGGTACCTGGATACGAGCGGCTCTTCGCTCCGCGGCGTGTTGTCTGTGCCTGGTGTTGACGCCACCCGGACCTACACCAACAATCTTTGGCAGATCGTGGAGACGTTTGGTATCGAGGGTGCGCGCGCGGCTTTGATTCGAGAGTTGACGGCCGTGCTGGCGTTTGACGGTTCATATGTCAACCATCGTCACATTGCTCTTCTGGTCGATGTTATGACGTACAGGGGTGTGATCTCGGCCGTCACTCGTCATGGCATCAACCGTGCCGACACGGGTGCGCTGATGCGATGTTCATTTGAGGAAACGGTGGAGATCTTGCTCGAAGCAGCAGCGACGGGAGAGCTGGATGATTGCCGCGGTATCTCTGAGAACGTCATGCTGGGCCAGATGGCGCCGATGGGCACGGGCAACTTCGAAGTACTGTTGGATCCCAAGATGCTGGAGACGGTCATCTCTGACAATTCGCGCATGGGGCTCATGCCTGGCATGCCGTCCAAGGACGGCGAAGTCGAGGGTGCCGCAACACCGTACGACACGGGGTCCCCCATGGCTGACTCGGGCTACATGAGCCTCAGCTCGCCGGCAGCGGGCAACTTCTCCCCGATTCAGGGCGCTGGGTCAGACACGCCCGCAGGGTTCGGCACCGAGTATGGAGGTGGCTTCGGCGGCGTGGGATCGATGAGCCCGTACTCGATGCGCGGAGGAACCAGCCCCTTCACCGCATCGCCCACGTCGCCGTTCAGCGGCGGCATGGGTGGCTACTCGCCATCGTCCCCCAACGCTGGGTACTCGCCGTCGTCGCCTCTTATCGAGGGCGGAGCGGCGCGGTTCGCAACGTCACCATCCTTCAGCCCTTCGTCGCCGTCCTTCTCGCCGACGTCGCCCCTTCTACGTCCCACGAGCCCTGCCAGCCCCAACTACAGCCCGACGTCGCCCAGCTACTCACCAGCATCCCCGTCGTCGCCGCGCCACTACTCGCCGACGTCCCCGGCGCAGTTCAACTCGCCGACGTCGCCCAGCTACTCGCCTGCGAGCCCCAACTACAGTCCGGCGTCTCCGAACCTACACGGGCCGGGGGCCACATCGCCGTCGTACTCGCCAGCGTCTCCCACGTGGTCTCCGACGTCGCCGGAGGCCTACTCGCCCACGAGCCCCAGCTTCCACAGGAGCCCAGGACAGCAGCAGTCGCCGACCAGCCCTAGCTACTCCCCCACGTCTCCCTCCTTTTCTCCTCGGACGCCTGGTCCGGGGAATAACGGGAACCAATAGTGAGTGACGGCGACGATGATTTCAAGTATATGGAGCAACGACGACTAACAAGTGATGCAGCTCTCCGAATTCGCCGGCCAACGATTGATTTTTGACTACATAATGCACGCGAGACACGGGTTGTTCTCGGTAACATATTTACATTTTAACTTTTACGGCAATTGCTTTTCCCGCTGCGGCTCGGTCTCTTTACTTTGTCATTTCGATTGACTGCTGGTGGGTTTCCCGGCATCATAGACGTGCAGAAGAAGTGAAAAAGGGGGTTGGTTGCATATACAAAGGAGAGCGTCAAAGGGTGAGCGGCCTTGCAGACGAGGAGCAGATGGGGAAGAAGCTGCGAGACGAAAACAGCACGAGGACAGGAGGGAGAAGGGGACGAAGAAAAAGAAACAAAAAGATGGAAGGCCCAATCCATGGTGGGGGGAGCGTTGAAGAGAGGCAAGTCTGTCGTTTGACAGAGTGTAAGCACACGCCGACATGTATAATATGCGTTGATGAGGCAGACGGACGCCTACCAGATTGGAATCATCAGGAGCGTCGACGGCACAAAGGGGGCGGCAGCGAGGATAGCATTCGGAAATGGAATTGGCCTATTTGCAAATCAGCGTCTGCGGACACGTAAAAGGCAGAAGGCAGCAGGCAGCAGGCAGCAGGCGCGCGTAACCGTTGCCTGTCCGTGACATGTTGTGCATGTATCCTTGGTGTTTTGTGCTTGTAGATGCACGACCACGGCCATGCGTCGTCGTGTTTGCGCGCGGCGTCGGAAGCACGCAGGACGCTGCAGCTGCTTCTAGGCGGCGTTGCCGTGCCTCGTCTTGTCGATGACCCGGATATCGGAGGAAGGGGGGGTGTGTTTGTTGTGTTTGTCCTTGTCGTTGATCTGCAGCGGTTGAGTCATGGGCGGGTAGGGGCCACCAGAAGTGCAGGAAGGGCACTGAAAAGCAATCGTCATGTCGGAACGGGCGTGGGCAAGCAAGAGGGAGGTATGCGCACGCACACACGCCCGCACACACGCACGCATGGCCATGCATGTCGAGATGGGACGGGATCATGATGGGGAGTGGAGTGTTGCGGTGGTTTGGGCGGGCGGCACGTCTCCCTAGCCGCATCCCATGCATCCACTGGACGGACGCTGGGACGCATCTCGTTTTGGCCGCATATTCCCGGCTAGCGGATGGTGCACGCTGGCCCCGTTGGGTCCGTCCCCCTCGGCGACGGAGACTTTCTCCTTCTTCTGCTTCTTCTTATTCTATGCAAGGCCCGGATGGCACCTTGGAAGCAGGCAACCGATGGCCGCGCACGCCGTCGCCTCTCTTTGTCTGTCTTTATTAGGCACAGGGTTGGGTTGCCCTTTTGCCCCGCGGGCGGAGCGGAGCGGCCGCACGGGGCGAATGGATGGATGCATGGGGGCAAGAGCCTCTTCCCTCGTGAGGATGATGATGTCGACGCACAATGCAAGGACGGGATGCCGCAGGAAAAGGAGTCTAGGCAAGGGGGAGGGGGGTTGGGGCTGGTTCGAGTCTCCAAACTTCTCTTCCTCTCTTCTCTTCTCTTCTCTTCTCTTTCTTGTCTCGCCTGATACAATGACGAATGGTGTTCGCAGCCTCGTCTCCCTGCTTACGGGGGCTGCTTCGTCGTGCAGCAACAGCTGTGCTGTTGATTATAACCATTTTTGAGGCTGGCCATATGCCAATTTCTTGCTTGCAAAGTGCTTTACCTG